>KK119453.1:362684-391541 GCA_000611955.2 Stegodyphus mimosarum
GAAAGAGAAAGCAAATTCTCTTGTGTATTACCAGCAAATTGTTTAATCACGTCATAAGTCAATAAACTGTTACGTAAGACTTTTAAACAGCTGTTGGTTAGGCGTAACTAAAATTTGCACTCGAACGGAATACTTCTTTTATAGGCTTCATGGGCATGTATATCTGACGAAGTCTGAATATACCTGGACACGCCTATCTATTGTTTTTCTCTAAGGGCATTAAACTATTATTGTCTTATTTTGAATAATAACATTTGTATATTTCCACTGGGAACACCTCAGTTTTGAAGATCCATTACAGAGAAAAGTAAGTATTTATGTTTAAAATGGTCATATGAGCACATAATGATTCATAATGGTCCTGGTGATTTTAAAATGTAATTATACCAGAACGAGAAGGATCAGATAGAGCTGTTAACGGTATCATAAATAGACAAACACCTTTCGAAATCATATTAATTCTTGATGTATCACATTTCATGTTCTGGCCAGTGGATATCTTATATCAATATTGCCTGATCTAACACCGCGGTAACCATGAAAATGGTTTCTCTCCTTTGTGTTAAATTTCAGGAAATTAAATCAAGGTTTTCACTTACCTGCAAAGTCCTGGAAAGTCAGGGAAGTTAAAAATGGTCAAGGAATATCAGGATAACACGCTTCCTTTCTCATTTTTTCTTCCCCTTCAGAAGGAAAAAGAAAATTAAATTGTTTTTCCAAGAAAATTAGAAGCGTCAAAAGAAATGCCCCAATCAGTCTATAAGGTACTTACGCCCTCCTTCCAGCATGTCTTCGTGGCGTAACGGTAGCACACTCAGTGCGAATTTGAAACGTCCAGATTCGAGGGCGCTTCACAGTTTTCGCATCTCCTGCTTCAAAATAACCTCTACAAGCCTTCTAAAATAATTATTATTACTTACAGACAAATGTCTCGCTTTGGACTCTTAAGCAATTAGCCTTTTAACTTCCCAGTATTTTTGGGTGACAGAATTAAAACTACAACGTGCAAAGAGCATAATTAAATATTGTTTGTCCATAGATTACCCAGAGTCATAAAGATCACTCACAGAAATGAAATCTTGACAAATGTGAAAGATAAAGTAGTGAAGCAATTATGTCTAGTCAAAAAGCAGAATCATAGTATAGGTGTAGTAGCAGAAGCATCAGAAAAGTTGACAAGCATTTCTTCTAGATTTTACACAAAATTTTATAATTGTCAGTCTCTTACCAGAAAGAACTGAATATCTTCTCAAATAATAAAAGCTGATGTTTTTAATAATAATCAGACTTACAAAATAATCAGAATAAAAAAAATAATAATCAGAAAATAAAGATTGTCTCTCTTAAAAAAAGAAAGCAAATCAACAGTTAATGACATCTTTGTCTTAACTGCAGAAAGTATTTTACCTACATCTTGTCTGCTACTAAGATTATCACTTCATAGGTCTCTCTTCTTTCCATTAATGAACGGGGTCCAACAGCAACCGAGCGATAAAATCGCTAATCAGTAGTACTTTCGACATGGGCTCAATTTCAGGCGAATTGGGTGGTTACATGAGCGTTTTCGTGATTTTCCCCACGTGTAACGTGTTTACGAGCCACTTTCTCTAAGAAAGTCCTCTCCGAAGACATCCCTTGCCTTAGGCAGATAGCCCATTGTGCTTTTCCATAATCTATCAAAAGAAGCAAAACCGTGAGCTTTTTATTCACTCTTCTCTTCAGATATATAACTGTTATATTAGAAATTTAATGGCTCTGCAGAAATGAGCAATGCAGTTTAGACGTCATTATAATGTGTGGTTGTACTGGGTCCTTATATTGTGTGGTTGTACTGGGTCCTTATATTGTGTGGTTAATTGTTGCGCGTATTCGAGAGGTCCGAGGTTCCGAGTCCCTGCGAGAGCACTGCACATTTTTCACCTCTCCTACTTTCAAAAAAATACCTAATGTCTCTCCAGTGGCGCCGGAGCTAAAAAGATGGTGGACGATGATTCTCCACCACCAGAATTTGGCGGCTGGGTCCCCTAATCTTCAGTCGTCCTTTAAACCGGAGCATATATAAGGTATTTCTCCTGCCTTCTTCGCATGCGTTCATGGTGTAGTGGTCAGCACGCTCAGGGCGTATTCGAGAGGTCTGTGGTTCGAATCCCGGCGAGGGCACTGCTCATTTCTTCAGCTTCTTGAGGACGAAAAAATACCTAATGTCTCTACAACTATATTGAATAAATAACTTTTTAAATTCCATACAGTCAGTACTAAGTTTCGTTCCGAAATATTATACGAATACTATTTATTGTGCACGACGTCTGCGATAAATTTATTTTTTAAAATGAAAGTTAGTGAGGAGTTCGATAGGTCTTTTGAAGCGCACTATCAACATTTTTGAAATGTTTAGATACATATTTGCCTTATGCGTTTTTTTTTCATTTGCTTTAAAATAATAATCGAGATCAGTTAAGGGGTCGAATATCTTTAAGCGATTTTCCAAATTTTATATTAAATTCGATTTCTTAAAAACATTTTAAGGCAAATTTCATATAAAATTCTCTCTACAACCAAAGTTATGGTAAAAAAAAAAAGTTCTAAATTTTTCTCATTTAAAGAGCCAAATGTTTTGTTTACATTAACGTTTCATAAAAGTTATTGTATCCAAAGCATTGAACTGCTTCTGTAAGTACTTTTGTACAAATATACAACTCTGCATAATAGAAAAACTAATAAATTAGAACATATCTGTCTGTATATTTGCTAAATTTAAGAATGTAATATAACACGATTTCAGGGTAATTTCTTTTTCAATGCAGACTGTGTATACGAATTCTGTCAACAACTTGATTAGAGTTTCTAGAAATTTTGATTAATTCTGCAAATATTAATTTAGAAGTCAAATAACAAAAATCAGCGTATTCTCGTTCATTTGCGTTTTTGCAGCTGAGGATGGTGGTTCGGTAAAACCATGGAAATTAGTTCTGTGAAAATTTGAAAATATAACGCTGATTTTTGTTGTTTGACTTCTAAATTAATATTTGTTCGCTGTGTTATTGTATCTTAATTCTGTAAATATTGTACATGTGTAAATTGGCTAATTAGTATGCTTTTGACCTAAGAATTTTCAGAACTATAATTAAATTTGAAATCTTATGAAAATTTCGAATCCTCACTCTTCATTGTTTAAATTAAAATTACTGTGATTATGGATGTAAATTACGGTGATTATGGATTTAATTAATGTATAAATATGCATACTTACAAATTGTAATTTATAAAAATATATATTTCTTTATTAATATTAAGAAAATAATGTATATTTATAGAATCTGAATATCTGAATTTAAAGTATACCTTTAAATTGAGACTTAGAAAACTATTAATTTTCTCTCTTGCGCACAGGATTGGTCAGAAATTGTTGGTCAGAATTTCAACAATTTTGGCAATTCTATGAACTGTCGAGTCTAAACCAGTTATTAGTTTTCTTGCATTAAAGTTTAGAAACTGCCTTTATTGTTATAGTAGAAATAGTTGATTTAAGGGCCTCAAAAATATAAAATGTAATTTTTTCGAAAAAAATAATTAGATTATTTTCAAAATAGGTCAATTTTATTACACATTACTTTCTCATTTAGAAAATAAAGTAGCTAAAAATAAGGATTTGTTTACCCATAGTGCTGTCTCCAGGCCAATACTCAATTTTTTGTTGGCCATGAAAAAGGTATTTTATTTTTATTTTATTCGAAACATTTTAATATTTGGAACATAAAGTAACCAAAAAATACAAAATTAAGAATATCGAAACAAACGTACAAAATTTCCCGACCATAAATAACTTTTTTTAAAATATATATTTTTCTGTGAAATAAATAAATCTATATATATATTTAGAAACGTACAAATTACACTTCTTAAATATTAAAAATTTCATTTTTCAAGTAAAAGCCTACAAACACAGTTGCCTATTTCAAAAGATCACTAACCAAAAAAATTACTGCAGTCTATGTTTCTTGTCCAAAATATTTTATTTAACAATATTTTCAATCCACAGTCCTCCTTTCCACCTGTTAGCTTACCACCTGCTAGTTCGCTGTTGTTCGTTCTTCTTGCTAGAAAAGTAATTGTTCTGTCAGCTGTATTGTACAAAAGTCACTGCTTATCAAAAACGAATAATGTAATTTAGGAATGTAGTTGTATGTTAAAAAGAATAAATTTATTAATTAAATGCTTTTTCAAAGTTAATGTATTTCTTATCTCTTCAATTTTAGTTTGAAGCATCCAAGCAGTAATATTTATTATAAATGATATACTGTTTTTATACATTTCTTTTGCAAAATCAACAGCTCTGTTTAGAGTGTGATATTTCATTTGAAAAAACCCCAAAAATAATTTGGATGTTGTGGACAACTGTTAATGGTTTAACATATGTTTTCAGCATCAAAGTTATTTCATATAGTAAGATATAATACACTTTTATATGTTACTATATGAAATTACATATCCAAATATATATAACTCTAATGTAATTATATATAGATTACTAGAAAAAGTATATATCATCTCCAAGGTAAAGAAATTTGATTTAAAGCTATGAATTATTAGAAAAAAAATTCAGTAAGTATTTTTAAGTAGCTTTCCAAGTCAGCATCCGAAGTTATCGAGATATATTGTAGTAAAATTATTTTAAAATCAGTTGCAGTAAAAATTATTTAAAAACTGTAAAGAAAAATCCTTTGACCGTAAAAATTCCAAATATTAAATTCAAAATCCAAAGTACTAAAAAAGTAGCTATTGTTATTGATTGCAGATTAATTGACTTGTCAAGGGGAACAAACCAATCTATTATCAATTAACATAAGTGAGAGTGTTTCGTCTTTTTTTCAAATAAGGAACAAATTACTTATTTTGTTAGAGTTAGTTTATAAGTTAAGAACAATACTCAATTATTAGAAAGATGCTCGTATTGGTCTATTTAAGCCAAAAACATTTTTATCATAAATAAAATTTATAATGATACTATATTTTTATACTCATATAAAAATGAGTAAGAAATTCTTCTTAATTTAAGGTATTCGTTAAGAACTGAATTAGACAAGACCCCTCTTTTAAAAAAATATTCTCCGACACTCTCATAGTGTTATAAAATAATGAAATAAATTATATCGATATTTATATAAAGCAATATATATAAAAGAAGATATTAAAAGAAAAATGTATAAATGAATATATTAATTTAGATTAAAACTTTCTTTTATAATCAAACTCAAAATCAAAAGTAAAAATAAAATTTATATATTCTTCAGTATTAAAAAGTTAATTTCAAAAGTAAAATGAGTATATTATTTTAGATTAAAACATTCTTTTGTAATCAAATTCCAAATCGAAAGCAAACATAAAATTTATTATTTCTGATATATGTAAATGTTAATTTCAAAATCAAAAGTAAAATCAAAATTTATGTATTCTTTCATATTAATATGTTAACTTAAAGCATCTATTTACATACAAATTAAAAACAATGCCAGGAATAAAATTAAAATTAGTTTACTTGTCTGCAAAATTTAAAAGAAAAGGCTGGAAATGTAAATGTATTCAATGATGGAATGTAATAGGGTTGCCATAATAAGTGGTTGGTGAATTATTGTTCTCTGTCTGAGATATGGTAGCCTTAAACTGGTGACAAAATCTTACTGTTAGTTAAAGTTGTAGTCAGAGAATAGTATTTTTGGTAAAAAATTATTTAATTAAATAGAAGAAATTAATTAATTCTTTACTGGCTAAGGATTAAAAAATATAAAGAAGAAGGAGGTATCTTCACTGGTAAAGGGCTGTTTACCAGACTGAGAGAAATGTGAAATAGGCCCATTATTTAGTAACAGAATAGACCGGCAGAAAAATTTTGTAATTTACATTATTTACAAAAACTAATCCCAAAATTTACAAATCTTTAAAGAACAGATAACCAACTTATTCCGCCTTTTGAATGTTTAGGAATAAATTATCATAACTCTATTAGTTAACAGATTTAAATAAAGTATTTAACGCCTGCTTTCTTAAAGACAGTAATTAATAAATTTATCTGCTACTAAATTATTTTAAGTACTTGAATTAGTATTAATATTTCGTTTTGAATATCAAATTTATCGGTACAAATCTTTTTGAATCATTGTATTTGACTAATGACTGTGTTACTAATTGCTTTTTTAGAAATGTTCGATGAACAATAAATTAATTTCTTAGTTCCAAATTTCATGTTCCTGGTTTTGTTATAGAGTTTTATGTGCGTGTAGTTGACTATTTGAAGATGCAGAAATTCGACAATGTTTTGTGAAGAATTAGTTTTATTAGGAATGAGGCTTTCGGAATAAATTTGGGAAGTTTCTATTTTGTCAAAATTATTAAAAATGATGAGATCATCAATATCTCTGAAAGTATGTGCATAATAAATTAAATCTTCTTGTTAAAGCGTTTTTTGAAATTTAAATTCTTGAATAAACAAAAAAATTATAAATACTCGTAGACCCATGAGCTCCCATTGATATATCTTTTACTTGTTTAAATAGTTGTGAAATTTAATGTAATTATTAAATCTAATGTATTGAAGGAAGTTTTTCCATTTTTAAAAATCTAGAACAGTGAGTATTGTAGGGTATAGTTTTAGAAGTTCAAGCCGACTATTAAATATTTCTTCTCATAGAAGAAAAGTATATATAAGTTATCAATTATATAAGTTATCAGTTAATATTTTGCATATTGATAGTCTTTAAGGTATTAATTACAGGAATGTTATTATTCATAATCCAACAAAAAAGATGCTCTGTGTTACAAGTAGTGAAAATTAAGTTACAGACCCTGTTTAAGTTTTTGCGCAAATACATAGTCCATATTTTTCTAGTAACTGTTAGTGCAATTTGCTATGAATCTGAATTTAATTTGGGATTTATGACACTTAGGAAGAGCATAAAGGTTAGCGAATCTAGCTCTTAAATCAGGGTATTATAGAAATGGTGACGTTTTTATAAAATGCGTTATTTTTTTATTATTGTAGTTTCAGTTGTGTTAGTTAGTTAGTAAGTACTGGCTTCGTTAAGTTTTGTTCGAAGGATTCGTTTGTAGTAAATTTTTCAAATAATACTAATATATGTATTCCAATGGAGGGCACTTTGCCGACTTATTCTTAGCCACTACTAAGTCCTGAAGTGGTGACCATTTTATTATGGATGCATCTAATAAGTGGGCCACCACTGCCATTATGAAGGGACGAACAATTACAACCATGCCTTCCCCGGGACTCCAACCCGGGCCCTTCGATAGCGCAGTAGGCTCCCCTAACCATTTTACCGTCTGGGTGGCATTTGGATATATAATTTCATATTATTATACTGGGCCCACCAGCGGCCGAGCGGTAAAGACGCTAAACACTGGTAGTTCGGTCCGAGGTTCGAATCCCGCGAACGGGCTGGCTGCATGGGCGTTTTCGTGGTTTTCCCCATGTGTAACGTGCATACGAGCCAGTTTCCCTTAGAAAGTCCTCCACGAAGGCATCCCTCCCTTTAGGCAGATAGCCCTCGTGTGCTTTGCCATAATTGAATAACCTAACCCTAACCATATTATTATACTAATGAAATTATATATCCAAACATATTTGGTTTTAATTAGATTATATTTTTATTTCATTTATTGCATTCAAATTATTTCATATAGGAAGATATAGTATAGTTTCATATAGTAGTTGTTTTCATATAGTATTTCCATTAATCACGATTTAAAGTTTTTTTAATCTTGTTCGCAAATATTTTTTAGCCAACACAGTAAAATTAGGCAATAAACGCCTAATATCGAAGAGCTGCATTGGTACTGTATGAAATTTTTAAATACATTGAAATATGACACCTGAATTTTTTTTTGCGACTATAAACATTCCTTTGTCCTGCCCGTACGCACAGATGTCATGCAAAACAATTGTCCAAATGGATTTGGCACTGGTCAAAATGGATATTTCCGTTGAAATATGACACCTGATTTTTTTCGCGACTATAAACATTCGTTTATCCAGTCCGTACGCACATATGTCATGCAAAAAAATGGTCGAAATGGATTCGGGACTGGTCAAAATGGATATTTCCGTTGAAATATGATACCTGAATTTTTTACGCAATTATATAAGTGATATGTAACATATAAGTCAAGATTTCCTTGATCAGGTTGGTTAATTTAGTATGAAATTTTTTATATCTTTCAAATTTGAATATAAATGGGCATTTGAATATAAAATTTAAAATATAAATGGGCATTTTAAGGATATTTTTCTCATAAATACAAAACAATTCCTTTCACACTAGTCTACAGTTCAAAATATTTTAGTTCATTTCATGAAACTCATAATTTATGCTTTTTAAAGAAACGAAGAGAATTGCACATTATAACGATTCTGTGAGTTACGGTCAAACCATCATAGTAGTTCTAATTTTCTTTGGACGCTTTTAAACATACTAGGAAAAACGTGCGGAAAGCGGATCGTTTCCATCAAACCGTGACTGAAACAAATTATTGTCTGTTCTTCCACTGAATTAGTAAAACAAACAAACAAACAAAGAAATGATACTACCAACTGGGTGAGAAATGAAATTCGTGATTCTCGACGAAGCCATTGTTTGGAATCGTTTCCCTATAAATCGTCATCGTGAGAAAATACCGTAGCGTTATTTCTGCTCAAGATTCGTCGAGGAGTTTTCCATTCTTCTTGGAAATGTTACCACTTTTGACACATACCAATAAATTTTTAAAATTTTACTTTATTTTCTAGTGCTTGTTTTTAATACAAGACTATTTACTAGCTGGTGAAAACACAAACACGGAAAGAATTAAAAACAAATATAAAATAAAACTTTAAAAATGTATTAAGAGGAACAGAAAGCATCAAAACTCGTTGAAAATGTAGTAAACTCAGAAACAGTGTAAAAAAGTCAACTACTTTTTAAGGGCTTAAATCAACAGCCTAGTCCACCAGTATGTTTTAAAAGAATATTTCCCGCTGAAGATGGATAGTTTCAATTTATTTTGCACTTATAACTTTAGCATCACATGCCGCATGCGAGCCATTTCCTCTTAGAAAGCCCTCCACGAAAGCATCCCTCCCCTTGGGCGGATAGTTCTCGAGTACTTTGCAGTAATTTAATAAACCAAATCATACGCCGAACAGTTAAGACTAGAAGGGAAATCTGAAATCTCACATTACTAACTCGCTAAACAATTATGCCCAATTTTTAAGCAAAAAACTGCAACAGCTTGCCCTCTCGGGAAACTCAGAATTTTGCTTACTGGATGTCTCCAATTCTTTTCTTTGATTTGTTTCATTTGTTTAGTTTTATAATTTTTACTCATCGTGTTTCCTATAAGTCTTACTATAGTTGAAAATGATGCTGAACTTCGCAGTGATTGCACAATTCCAGTTCCTTTGTTTCCTAAAATATTAGGTATCTCCTTACCAAAAACGACTATACAGCCATACTTGTAATTCGAAAGCACCCACTGATGAACATAGGTCTTGTATCTAGCTTTAAAAATTCCAAGATAGCTGATAATTTACTTAAGTCACAATGAATGTACACATGTGCATGAAGAAACAGCCTGAGTTGCTGCATAAAATCATTGAAAAATTTCAGCTCTTATGATTAAATGCTGAACTGCCGTTTTATTAATAATATTAATTTGGTACCACTTAAGGAAAAATATCAGTTTGAGGATGAATAGTGTAACAGTATGACATTTTAACGGAAGGATTCATTTATAAAGTTTATTTTTAATTAAATAATTATTTTTATGTTAATCCTTTTCTGCACTTCCCGTTTTCCCGTCGCTACTCACCAGAATGCAAATTACATTAAAGTTAAGTAAAGAGCACAGCTCGTAATTCGAGAGCGTGGATTGAGAGCTCCAGACAATTGTTTAAAAAGCGTTCAACAAATCCTTGCAGCTATAGATTATGTAACTGCCGGGCAGTTGAAGTAGAACTAGACAGAGAAGAGTGTGTTGGAGGCAAAGTTTTACTGGAGTCATTTTATTTTTGTGCTTGTAAATGTGAACATGTGAGTTAATTAGATACCCTGCAAAACGTCATGGATATTTTCATTAATTTTGAGTTCAGTTTGTAGATTAAGATTTATTGCTACTAACTCATAGTAATTAGAATAGAATCTTTAACTGAGTTTTACCTCTTTGCTGCTCATTGAAACTCTGTGCTGCTCATTGCACAGGTGCTCTGATATTCGTAAAGGTTGGATAATCCGTAGTGCCTCTTAAAATTATAACTATTGCCTACAATAAAAATACTATAATATTGCAAAATACTACAAATACACTAACTACAATAAAAATGTGATTTTCAGACATTCCAAATGAATGACATATAAGACACTGTTTACAATAGTTCTTAATTAAAACGTAATAGAAATTATATTTGGATATTCAGTTTATAGCCCAGGAACTGACTTGTATATTGCGTTCACTAAGAGCCATAATGGCATTTTTTCATATATTATGGCAAATACTGCACAAACTTATGATGCTCTTAAATAGGAATTGAGTTCCATTTATGCGTATAAAAGCATGCTTATATATCCAGTTCTCCACACCTCTTCATGCGAAATAGTATACCATGAAATCAACTGATGCTGTTCCCTCTTTATAAGTAGAATTTATTACAGTAACATAAATCAGTTTTCCCAGCTGTAAATTACTGTTAAACTCTTAACATGGTTTCATCTTTTAATAGCTCTAGTCATGCATGACAAATCTCGAATTTCTTCAAGAAATTCGCAAATTTTCCATATTTTTTCAATTACCTAATTTCGAAACTTTCAAGAGCACAATGCGCGGAAAAGTCTGAATTTCAAGGTACGTATCATTACTTGTATTCTAGTTTCTATAATATCGTCATCATCACATTAAAAGTTCGAAACTGCAAATTTTGCGTATTCTTCAGTCGATCACTTTCGTCCTGCCCCCCCAAAAAGGCACCAAACTGTGTGATTGAAAGCCGATAATGGATAAGCATAATATGAGAACACACTCATACGACCTAAGCCTTGGTTTTATGTAACCCGATTGATCTTCGATAAACTAGTTTATAGTTTGGTTTGGTTTGGTTTGGTTTAATTATAGCAAAGCATTCGAGGGCTATCTGCCTAAGAGGAGGAATGCCTTCGTAGAGGACTTCTAGGGGAAACTGGTTCGTATATGTGTTATACATGGTGAAAACAACGAAAAGCAGATGCTGCCAGTCCGTTCTCCGGAATTCGAATCCTGGACCGAAATACTAGCGTTTTGCGACTTTACTGCATTGCCGCTGGTTCGCCAGACTACTTTAGGTTACAGCCGAAAACATCGCGGCAAAAACATCGCGGACGAAAACAACGCAAGGCGAAAATGTCGTGGTACAAAACATCGTGAGAGAAAATAAAGCAAAGAGAAAACATCGCAGTTCTAAAACATCATGGTACAAAATATCGTCGTCGAAAATAAAGCGGTTCAAAAACTTCGCAGTTTAAAAACATCGTCGTCGAAAATATCGTGGTAAAAAATAAAGTACCTACAAATCATCGCATGGCGATAACATCGCAGACATGCGTTTTACAGGCTTTAATAATTGTTAATAGATATTCGCATAATGATTTATGAAAGTAAGGTGGAAAGAAGGATAATTTTTACTTTCATATTTTTATTAGCTAATAAATTTTTAAAAAGCAAATTTAAACAAAACAAGAGATAATTTTCATTATAAGAGTATCATTATTAACAAAAGTGAAGAAAATAATATCATCATTAACTTAGCTACTTTTTTACAGATAAGTTCATGCAGTTACTTATCTTTCTTTTTCTATTCTTTTTTAGATTATACTTTTCATGAAAAATTACCAGTAAAACTTTATAAAAAAACAATTTATTAATGACGTTTGTTAGTTAACTGTGTCAGTTTAAAATTAAGTGCTATAAATTGAGTTAATTTTCTATGCTTAAGTTTCCATTTTACATTTTCAGCAAATATTTATCAGTTAAAAATATGAAAGTGAACATTATCCTTCTTTCCATCTTGCTTTTTACCACAACATTTTCAACGGCGATGTTTTTAAACTGCGAAGTTTTTGAACCGCTTTATTTTTGACGACGATGTTTTGTACCACGATGTTTTCTCTTTGCTTTATTTTCTCCCACGATGTTTTGTACCACAACGTTTTCACCTTGCGTTGTTTTCTCCGCGACGTTTTCGTCCGCGATGTTTTTGCCGCGATGTTATCGGCGGACACCCTAGTTTATGGAAAAAAAGTCTTCGAAGGGGAGATTAATTGCTACACAATCATTAGTATGCATCTATGATTAAATTTTTTTTTGTCGTTTTTCGCGAATAAAAGTACCGACAACGTTTAAAATTAGGCAAAAACGTAGCCTTAGGCACAATTCCACATAAACTAAAAAAAGCGGAGGTACAGAGTCTTTCTCAAGAGTTAAAAAAAGTATCCATTTTTTTAATTGCTGAAGAAGAGGGACATATATTCTGACTAACCCTCGAAATTGAAAGAATTTTATTCAAATCTGCCTTCAAATTAAGTTCGCTTATTTTTGTCTAATTTAAAATGTTGCATTTCCAAGTTTTTTTTACCAGTTTGATAGCGAGTGTTCTTCAGAACCGAACTTTTTACAAAATATATTTTTTAAAAGTCTTCTCTGTGTTATATTTTAAAGCTTTTATCATTTGTGCAGGAGTTATGGGGATCAGCGTTCAAATAAAAATATTCATTCGAATCATAGTAAATGCATTTTATAACTGAAATCTTTAAAATAATAAAGTCGTTTTCTACTATTTCTCTGCTTCTCACTTGCATTTTTAAAAATCACAATTAAAATTTTGGACCTTCTTTCAGTGGAGTATTTTCAAAGTTACGGGATTATGCATTAATGGGCATGATATAGGGCTTTATCTGAAAACGGATAAAAAAATGTGCAATATTATAAATAGGTAATATGGCAAATATTCTTTTAGGTTTTTATGTGCTAAATCCGTAATTTGTACCTGTCATTTACCCAGTTAAATAAAGTGCGATATTTTCCTTCAAACTTCCTGTCTTAAGCGACAGTATTTTGTCAAGATATCCGCCAAATTTCGTGATCGATAGGGAAGTACGTTAAGTACCCAAAATCTTTGTTACAAGATGTGTCAGACAAACGTTTGGTGATGAGATGCCCAGACAGTGGATAATTCGCACATGTATAGTTAGAAGTTTAGTGTATATATCCTGTACAACTTTTGTTATGCTCACAAGAAATCTACGACAGTAAATAACTTGTATTAATGTCAAACTCATAATTTACTTATGATAATGAATGCAGCATAATGATAAAGATGCTAAATGTCTCACAAAATAATTAAAACACAAAAGTAATAATAGTGCTTCAGGCGAAGACCAACTTGTGCATCATAGTTTGTTTAGTCAAAATTAACATTAATGTAAGATCGGTACTTATTGTCTAGGAGTTTGAAGTAACTAATCCAATTTATGGAAAACTCAAAAATTTAATGGAAACATGAATAGTTGCACCAAACTACAAATAATTATATTCATAGAAGGAAATAGAAAAGATTATTTACTGATGAATAAAAGTCGTTGTCTTTTACTTTCAAACATCTTTCAATCGCGTCATCGTCTTAATGGCGCAATCGTCTATGTTCTATCATCGGAAGGAAAAGATTTGTTTTCACAGCTTGCCGCGTCATCCGATTATTATCGACGATGCCATTCTATATTAATATAACTGTGAAGCTTTAAAATGGAATATAAAAAGAAAGTGGAGAGTCTAAACAGTGATGAATGACATAAAAGTTTAAAGCAACTTGAAATATCATAGTTAAAAAGGAGTAACGCTACTGTAGCAACATATCTAAACATATTGGGACAAACTGTAATTCCAGACCTGTTATTAGGAGCATGTCTGCTTGTATGGTGGTTATGCGGGAAATTTTACATCAGGATTTATCAATGATTATAATTCTGAGATTAATATTTACTGGTATCAACGATTTCAAAACTGAAAACTTTTATATATTGATTTCAAAACTGAATGAATGTTATTAGAAATGTCATTTCAAAACTGATATAAATATCAGAAATGATATTTCTTACAGATCTACAACTCTCTGCCAGTATCTAATCAAAATTTGTTTAAAAAAAACTTTGGTTTTTAGGGGGCAATGGTTTGCAAATTGCTCTCAGTCTTTAGAAAGTTGGTCCTAACTTTCGAAAGGATTTAACTGATTTATTGTCATCTTTATCGTGTGGTGTTTTTTTATTTCGAAAAAGGCTTAATTACCGTAATATCTACCACGCAGTCTAAAATCGAAATTCTGACAAAACTAGGAAACTGTATCTATTGAATGGGCATTCAAACCTTTGAACCATTATTATATTTAAGGCTAAGATAATGGTTAGTGACTTTGACTACCGTACTGAAGGGACCTTTTTCGAATCCCGGAGAAGGCATGAATGTAATTTGTCCATTCCTTCATAGGATGCAACAGTGGCCTACCTATTAGATACCTCCATAATAAAGTGACCCCCGCTTCCGGCCGTGGTAGCGGCCCATGTCTATAAATGATTTGAGCCCCCAACTGGGGGGAGGGGGAACGTTTAAGACTGAGAAGGTAACTGATTAATATTTTTGATGATATTGTTACAGTTTTATACAATCAGGAAATGTGTGTTAAGAATGCAAACTTCTTGTATTATTAATTTGCCAAGATGTTTAATATCCTAGCTTGCAATATATATAGTACTTTAAAATCTGATTAAATCCTGGCTAAGGAATTGGTAAAGATAATTTTGCCAAGCGAAATGCATTTTTAACGTACGTTATATAGAGGGATAATGAGAAAGCATTTATTCCTTTCTTTGTCAAATGACAAGGCTAAAGGATTGACTTCAGCACCTTGAGTTGTTCAAATAGCACGATTATTGTACAGCAGTTTTTGTTTCATTTTTATTGCTGCATTTAATCACGAATCTTGCCACAAAAACAAATGGGTCGATCATATTTACAACTCCATGAAGCATGAAGCCGATTTGATTTACATGTATTATTTTTAATGGTTCTTAATATCTTGGAAAGAATAAGGTATTTTCTCAGCAGATCTCAACTTGTATTTTAAAATCGTCGCAATTCAGATGTGCAGGCTCAAGTTTTCTGAAGGTAGTTGCTTCAAGCAGATTCTTTACAACACATTTAAATGAACCTCAATTGTTTTCGAGAAATGTTATTGTCTAAAGAATAATACTATAATCTGTATACCTAAGGCAAAGCTTTTGATTACGCCTTTCTTTATAGCTAGCTAATGATTTTCCTAAGAAAGACATAAAACGTATTACTGTATGGAAATTTACATCAGCCATTCGTCGTTATTTAATATACGGTGATAACGACTTGAAAATGTCATGTCAAAGGACTCGAATCTTTCGCTGAGAAAGTTGAAATTTATAAATCATCCATCCCTAGTCATTGTTGGCTTGTTTACCTTTTTTCTTTAGGTTCCATTTATACAATGCTGGACACAAAAAAACGCTCCCTTATGTTTACAGGCAGATGCTAGCTTGTAAGTATTGTACTCACGAAAAATTTTGGGTATTATATTTCAAAGAAAATATCCATTTTGTCCACTCTCGAATCCATTTGAACGATGTTTTTGCGTAACATTTGTACGTTACGAACAGAATAAAAAAAATCCATTTTCCCCAAAATGGATTGTAAAATAGATTTAAAAGAGACTCATAAGAGATTTTTCTTGACGTCTTTACGTACGTATGTATGTATCTCGTATAACTTAAAAACTGTGATACGCGGCTCTGTAAGCTCAGTTTTTTATGCTTACATGTTGGTAAATTGCGCATTTTTGCTTTAAAAGTTATTTAATTATGCTGTTTTTTATGGTCCGGTTAGGGTTTTTATACCTTTATAGTTAATCTTTATGCAATAGAGTAGAATTATCAACAATTTAAAAGTTGTTTAAGTGTTACTAAGCCTAATGAAGCCGCTTTTTGTTTACATTTGAAACTCTTAGTAGAATAGTGAATTAAGTCAATTTCTGCACCAACTTCAATGTCTTTTTGCCGAGTGGGACCAAAAGTAAATTTTCAGTTTTGGTCTCCGAAAAATCTGTCTTCCTGCCTGCTGGCCGAATTGCTTGTTTTTAAATAGAAACTCTAATTATAATCGTAAAAAAAATTAACTGTTTTTAGCTGTATTTGGTGTTTTAGGTTTATCTGTAATTCACGAGTTTTAATGAAGACGTTTTGATTTTCATGTATTTTTTCCTTGCCGCGAAGTGAGAACTGAATTCACTGAATGAGAAATATATCTCTAATGAAGTTCAAGGAACTAAGTTTAAATGAAATGCAGTGTATAATTTAATAGGCCGCACAAGGAACAGATTTTTTGACACAAGATAACAAATTATAGTTAAAAACAGATCTTGTTTAGCTTGTTTAGTTAGCAAGTCAAGTTACAGCATGTTGTTATCGCATTGACTATTCATGCGTCACGACAAAGTTCTAATTGCGATATCTGCCGGTACTCAATCTTTGCGTCATAAGATTTTTAATTTGTCTTTCAAATTATATAACAGAGCATTACTCATTAGTGTTACAAGCCGTGTGATTTAAAAACAGTATACCGCTCCAATAAGTTTACCGTTATTTATTTTTAAACAATACATCTGCTTAATAGGTTTTATAAACTTTTGCATCGTTACTGTAATAAATGAGGGATGTTTTTTGCGCTATATACCAAGTATCTGGGAAATGGAATGCCGTTAGCATGCTATGTAAGTATCTAGTTTGCTTTATATTATGTTTTGTAAAATCTTTCTAGAGCGGATTTAAATGACATATATGTATTATTTCAGTGAATATCAGTTGCTTGTGCTTGCTTATATTTAGCACGCTTGTTAAATTAATAAAAATACGACTTACAATTTTGTCAGTGCAAGCACCTGCGCTTGACATAACCGAGCTGAGTTATTCATTATTAATGATGCCAATTTTTATGGGATTGGGTGAAAATTTGGTTTCTCTTATATTACTACCAACAGTTTTCATGTTTTTCTCATAAATAAAAGGCCAGATGTCAACATTAGTTATGCAGTAATTAGAAATGTTTTCATTAGCTTCAACATTCTCAAAAAAAATGCTGAGAATAGATGGTAGCTGGTTAACTGGACATGTTATGTAATAGTGTAAACTAGAGGAAGAATGTCCTAATTAAGAATGATATTGAAGGCTTAAAAATTAAAATTAAATTTTTATCTTACGTATATAAATTGAAATAATACCATTTCTTGACTTTCAGAAATTTATCTTTAGGTTTACATACACACTCACTCACACACACAAAAGTCAATCCAGTCTTTAAATAAAATAAAATGAAAAGAAAACTATAAAATAATTTACTTTTAAAAGTTTTCTTCGCGCATGTGAATTGCTTGAATGGCGATTAACAATGCTTTAGATCACAGAAAATTAACTTAGCTCTTTCTTCACACATGAAATGATATTCTCACTGTCCATTAGTCATAATTACACATGCATGAATAATCAACCCGACGAGGAAGGTCTATGCAGCTTGTTCAAAACCATGAAGATTTTTTGACAAGATATTTCCAATCAGTTTTTGCGCATTGTATTTAGATCTTCGAATTCATTATTCTAGTTCCCTCGACATGGCTTCGGCTCACACGCAGACGGAAGTTTGCGGTGGATCTGTTGACGACAGCTCTTTTCACGAGTCAGTGACGGTCACAGGGAAGGAAGTGAAGGTGGATCAATCTAATTCGTTAGGAAGCCACTTCCGATACAATTTCCGAAAGGAGATGGTTTTTAAAATGTCGGAAATGACAGGGGTTGGCGAAAACAAACAGTAGAACAATATTTCCTATAGGAAAACAGCAAATTTTCGATTCGAGATAGGGGTTCCTTTTTAATTTCCTAACACTTTTTTTAATTCCAGTTTTTATTTGAGTCTTGTGTAGAAATAAAAAGACGTAAGCTACTAGTACTACTTTGATAAATTTCACGGTACTTTAATCCTGAAATATAGCCTAGTTTTTTACATGTAAGGAAAATGTGACAAGAAGATGTTAACTGTTAAACTTCCGCCTGTGCGACGTGTGAAGGTTGCACGATAGATCTTGTTAAATGTTTATTAAAAACTCGTCTTTTTATAAGACAGAAAATTCTTTTAGAAAACAGGAATTCGATTATTTCTTCAAGTACAGTACTGAACGCAAAGGAAACCTTCTTTTGATAGGAAAACGTAGAATAACGGAAAAACTTTCTGTATTTCAAGAAATCATTTTAATTGAGAGATACTTCTCCATTTTAGGAAAGAAATTAGATAATCACAGTAGAATTTCAGATAGTCGGTATGCTTTTCTTTTTATGGGCCAATTTATTGATTTATTCGAGGTGTTTAGGCCAATTTATTTATTTATGTCTTTTTAATGTTTAGTGCATTTAACACAAAATTTAACACAAAAGACAGAACAGGCTTTGGCAGAAAAACATGGAAAAGAGGTCTATAAATTGGCCTGCAGTGAAGAAAACTATCTGGCTCTGTGAAATTCTACTGTAATTGTCTAATTTCTTTCTCGGAGTATAAAAATACATAATTAAAATGTTTCTTGAAACTCGGGATGGTTTTCGCTTTTCCATGTTTTCCTACCAAAAGCGCTGTTCTGTCTTTTGTGTTAAATGCACTTAATATTAAAAACACACCAATAAATAAATTAATAAATTGGCCTAAATAAATAAAAATTAATATTATATTAAAAGAAAAAGAAAACAAAAATACATCCAAACGGGCGTTTTTTTAACGTTTTGTGTGTTATCTTTATTTATTGAATATCATGTTCTTCGCACTTAAACCATAAAATTCAGTTCAACAGCAGTATCGCAAAATAATTTCTAAATGAGCGTATCTTTAGAATTTCCGATACACAGTCTCGCGAGACGGAGACAAAAACGTTATTTCTGTACAACGTTGTCATTGCTCTCTTTGAATTCCTTGAGTTTGTTAATGAAAAATTCGTTAAGGTTTTACAAGAGTTTGAAATCGATAATAAAACAAATTCCAAATTTTAAATGTGGGCTTCCAGATGCCCATATTCGGGTGGAAACGTTCAGTATTCAAAATTGGATGGCTCTGTGGGTACCGTTGTTTTATTACAATGCGAGAAACATATATACATTTATGCAGATTCTTCATTATTTAATTTTTTAATATAACACAGGGCTGTAATATTTGGTGACAACAGTTTGAAAAGTGAATCAACGCAGAAAGTGATTCGACGCAAAATGCCAAAACGAAATTAATAGCCCTTCTGGGCAAATTGCCCCTTTGTCAAATAAATTACATTATTATAAATTTGATTTTTTTTCGAAACGGAGCTCATTATCTTGTTTTACACTGATTCCTATGGAACAAAATTGCTTCGTTTAATAAGTGTTTCGTATTGCAAGCAAGATTCGGGAACAGATTTCGCTCGTTAAGCGAAGTTCCATTGCGTAGTAGAATTTCAGATAGCCGTATCGCTTTTCTTCTGTATAGGCCAATTGTGTTTTTTATATTTAAGTAGAATAAAAGGTAGTACAGTATAGATATTACTATAATAAAACATCGTAATAATTCAAATGAAGATAAAGATTTCAATTTTTAATTTTAATTTACTGTTTTTTTTTCTCTTCGTAGTAATGCCTTCAGCGGCAAAACGCTTATGCACATGATTTTCCAATCCCTGAAACTCGTTTTACAGTCGCTTCCGTGAAACCCTTTCAAGACCCTAAGCAGATTCTCTTTTATTGCTTCAGTAAACTCGATTGAAATAGAGAGCAGTATGCAACAATTTTAAAGTTAAAATGAAAGAAACTTGCATAATGAAGTATATCAGACGCACAATCTATTGAGGAGTTTCTGCATCAAAAACGAAGATCCATGTTTAATTACCATTAATATTGCATTTTAAGAAGGATTTTTTTTTTTGAGAAAGCATTTCTTGACCCACTTAAATACATCACTGCTTTTGGGAAACCAATTCAACATTCTGATAAACAACTCCAGAAACAATGTTCCGTAAGGCCAAATCTTTCAAAATTGCTCGACAGGATCCAAGCAATAAAGAAACTTATTTAATAACATATCTAATTATTAAACTACAATTGCTAAACATCAAATCTCTGATTTGATTTATGTGTTACTCATTAGACAAATTGGATGGTCTAACAAACTGTGGCATATTTCGGACACATTCTCTTCCGTCTTGAAGCATTTTATACGGTCAAAAGCCTTTTTTTAAATAAAACATTGTCTTCAAAAGCTTTTATTATGCAAATATTTCAGACATTTTGTTGCAGAAATTTTACTGCGAAAACAAAATGCAAGACTTGTTGCGAAATAATGTTTCACCACTTTTTTAAAATGTCAAAGCAAAACGTCTTAACTCATTAAAAACAAATTTATTTGTAAACGAATAAAATTAAAGGAAATTAAATACAAATTGCCAGATGTCAATACATGCCGTAACAAGTTCTGAAAAACTACGCAAACGAATTTTTGGATAATTTAAGATATTCCTTCTTAATAGTTTTTGATTAGAGCAATGTTTTCTAAGAAATGTTTTTTTAATTAATTTAACACTGGCCTAGGGCTCTGAATAAATGTGTAAGCTATGCAAATTAATGGAAATGCACATAAAATTTCATGTAGCATTCCTTATATACTTTTCTATTGCATTCTTTTAGTTCCCATAAAATGCAGTTTCGTAGCAAAACAGATGACCCTTTTCAAGATTTTTATTAGCCCAAAAGAAGCGCTAGCCCAAATGAGCTACTAGTTCCAAAACGGGATTTTGTTATAAATGGCTTATCATTTTTCAGGTTGCTGCCACTAAATATTACTGCTCTGTATTATTCTTAAAGAAATTATATAATGAAGAATCTACATGAATGTATGAAGGTTTTTTACGATGTGAAAAAAATAATGGTATCCAAACCCACCAAATTTTGAATAACGTACTTCTTTACCCGAATATGTGCCCCTGGAAGCTCGAATTTTGAATTTCGAATTGGTTTTATTATCGGTTTCATATTTTGCAAAACTTTAATGAATTTTAATTAACAATCTGAAAGATTTGGAAGCGAGTAGTGGCAACATTGTACGGAATAAAACATTTTTATCTGAAGCGTGAGAGACTGTCTATTGAAAATTCTAAAGATATGCTGTTTTTAAATATCTGGTGATTTTGCTGTTTAATTGAATTTTATATGGTGCAAGTGCGAAGATCATGATATTTAAGGAATAAAGTTACCACAAAACGTTAATATTTCTTTTTTGTTTCCAGTAGCCGGTTACAGGGGTAAATCCATTTAACGTTCAGGTAAATGTCTTTTGGCGAGATAGCGCCAACTGCCAATGGTTTTGGCGACTAATTTTTGTAGCCTAATTTATCGCCAAACTGACTAATTTTGTCTCCAAAAGTCGCTAGGGTTACCGACCATTTAGTTCGATTCTTTTGTAACTGTAACTGTTCGATTTCTATTAACTGTATCTGTATCTGCCCTATGTAGCTCAAATTGTGTACGCCTTCCAGAAATTTCAAGAAATGGATGGTACTGGAAATTTCTCGCGCGACGATGAAGTACTATATCAGATCGGAGAGGGCATCAATTTTCTGCTGAGTTTAGCTCAGAGTATTGAATTTGAGTAGAGCTTACTCATTTGAGGCTCTTTGCATTGCCGTGTGCTCAACGTTCTCAGTAGTTTGAAGTTTTAACGACTGATTGAGCTCTGCTGAGAAAAGCTGTACGAGCACTCTTGTGTGAAAAGTTTCAGAACTGTAAACTGCTTTTGGAAAAATAAATTTCATGAAGCTTTCATCGGTTCTGTGTGCATTCAGTCCATTAAAAAAACCCTTCCTCAAGTAACAATATCAATAAACAGATCCAAATTATTTCTGATTTATACTCTTAGTAAATTAAAAGCATTTTGAAAGCAAATGTCGTTTAAATTTAATTCCTAACACGTAGTTTCATATCGGTATAAAATTTTATCGATATGAAATAAAATCATTTCCAACGATTATTCTAACTACGATGTTGATGCATTATCTGTATGTCATCGACACAAATTTTAACATGAGCGATCCTGGTCAAAAATTTTTAAAAAAATCACTTCAAAATTTTTAAGAAGATTTTAGTGATTTTTCGCTTTTAATGGTTTTAATCATTAAACATCGGAACTTTAAACATTTCTCAACGTATTCAACAAAGTCCACATTCAAGATTATAGCAACTGGTTCTGAGTTAATGACCTTTCACTGGATCTCAACAAATATCTGCGTGATATGATGCGTATTCGGGAAAAGTTAAATGTTTATTCTTCGTGTGATTCCGATTCGTTCTTGACCTAGTTGGAGTATTTAACACTTCCACTTTATCACTTTTGATAAACTCTATCTGACTGCTTATAACCCTTCTACAATCAAAGCAATAAGTGTTGATTACAAATATCACTATTCCTTTCATCATATCCATTCAGTTAACGAAAAATGGGTAATGGTTTTTTAATTTGTTTTAATACTTTTGATGTTGTGATTGATTTTTCAGTGTTTTATAGGGCGCGAAATGAGATTGAATGCTACATGAAAAACACGTTTATAATATTTGAGTCCAGTTTAGCTTTCTCACGAGATAATGTGTGATACAAAATGTTCGGGTATATACTTGCCCTCGATCTTCGTTGATAATAATTTAAGTATTAAAAAATGAAATATTAAAAAATATAAAAAACTGTGAATGGTTTTAGATTTTAGCACTTCCCCAAAAGGTTTCGTTAAGGTTTTTCACGCTCTCGCCGAGCTCGCAGTCTACTAGTCTGCTGATGCACGCATCCCTACTAACCCATATTTTTCTCGTCTTTTTGGTTTTATTATTAAGCCTCATTTTCTTCGCATTTACGCTACATACGATTCAACAGCAAATTACAAAAATTTAAAAAGTAGCATAGCAGAATATGTTTAGAATTCCCAATACAGTATTAAGTGTTGGCATATGTTTTTCTATTTTTTTCAGTCTAAGTTTATCATATCAATGTTCAGTTTTTTTAACAAGACGGCTTGCAGATTTTTTTTGCGTCTCTTTATTATTAGCGTTTTGTGTGTTGCCTTTATTTATTAGGTATCACGTTCTTTGCACTTACGTCACATAAACTCTAATTCAACAGCAAAATCACAAAATATTTAAAAACAACATATTTTTTAATTTTCGATAGACAGTCTCTCGCGCCGCAGATAAAAATGTTTTATTCCGTACAATGTTATCAGCGCTCGCTTTCAAGTCTGAGTTTTTTAACCAAAAATTCTTTAAAGTTTTACAAAATATGAAATATAAAATTCAAAATTCGGACTACCAGGTGCACATGTTCGGGGGAAGGGCTACGTTATTCAAAATTCAATGGCTCTAGGTACCGTCGTTTTTTTTCACCAATGCGAGGAACACAATACATACGGGCAGATTCTTCGTTATTTAATTTATTTAAAGATTTGGTGGCGACAGTTTGGAAAGTGATTCGTGGTGTACAGTGGATACTAATCGAGACTAATAGCCCATTGCGGCTAACGCCGTTTTGAGCTAAAAACATCTGAAAGCATTCAGAGTTTCCAAAGGTTATCCGAAAGATTTTCGATTATTGAAAAGGCTCTTTTAAAGTTTAATATGGATTATCGGCTTAGATTATCAATAGAGATGGCCCAGATGGAAACATTTTCTAGGATACTAGTTGAATATACATTGAAACTAACTTAGGAACGTTATGTATCTTGTGTGTATTTGAAAAGTGAAGAAATGTATAACGTTATTCTATCAAAATACTGAATGTTTTAAAAAGCTGTATCATGAATTAAATGAATTATTTAAGTGAATCAGATTCAAAAGTAAAAAATAATATTCTTAAAAGCTACATTAGTTTAGTTCACAACAGCAGACGAGATTTAAATTTCAAAGATAATTATCTTACATTTTTCCGAATGGCAACAGATTCGAATGAAAAGTGAAACAACGCATTAACAGGTGACGACGCAAAACCGCGTTTCGAGACGGTTATCCCGTTTGGGCAAAGGTTCTCAGCTAATTTTTTTAAGTGAGTGGGAAGTTTGAATCCAATAATTGCTCAAGTTCTCTTGTAAATATTGTTCTTAAATGCTATTTATGAGTTACCTACTGCATTTCTAATGTTTTCTCTTTCGTTATTTGTCTACTATTTATTTATTTATTAAATGTTTACTTAATTTACGTAACCAAATAGCGTTATTCTTCAGCATAAACTGCTTGAAAATGCAAATACATTTAATAGCATTTTTCTGTTATATATAATATAGGTTATTTCTCTTTCCTGTTTTTTTTAATGTCCTCGATAGTGATTTTGGAACACATGGACATCGTCCCCATTATTATCTTCGTGAACTGGGATTCTGACTTTAATTTCGTTGCTAGTTATTTTGACGATAACACCAGTCATTGTATTTACATCGTGTTGTTTCATCTGCTTGTTACCTTATTACACTAGATATAAAGGCTTCCCCCACTTCCTCTTGTAGATCTTCCTTCGGAAGAAACAGCAATAATTTCCTTCTTCAGTTTAACTTCCATAACCTAAATCCTTATAATCCTTATCACTCTGAAGCAATTTTTTCACACTGTACATCTAAGCGAAGAATTGGATTTCGGAAGGTAGATAAGGTAATCGACATGCAATTGCGTGGGAAATGAATAACTCCCGCACAACGCTTCCTAAGTAATCTATCTACTATCTGCATTGTAGTATAGAAACCAAGGTAATACAAAAGTTGCATAATATACTCATCTCTCATAACGGCGGATGATGGGAATAGAATTAAATATGCTTTATAGGTGACTAACGTTACACTAAAAATTTACGCTAGATATCTTTATACTTTTCTGGGTACTGGTAGTTACGGCAGTTTGTCTACTTTTATAAAATTCAAAAGTTAAATTTTATTTCACGGTTTAGCGACCCAATATAAATTTTATCATCCCTTTTCGACTATCGTCATTTTAGTATTTTAAAATAATTTGTAAATTTGCATTTACTTCATGAGCCAAGCCCCTGTATAATTTACAGTATATTTAAGTGATACATTTTGTAGTATATTCAACTGGTAATTTTATTTTTAGCAACATATCACTATACTTAATACGTAAAATATTTAAATAACATGATCTTTAATATATTCGCTGATAATTTTATTTTAATTTTTAAAGATATACCTTATCGATACAATTAAAGGAATTCTATGATTATTTAATAAATTGCATCATTATTAATAATTACTGTAATGATACTTGCACTATTATTGTAATTGTTAAAAGTGATTTTGACACTATAGTATTACACTTACATACCTTGATACAAAATAATTGTTGGAGATCTCTATGACACGTTGCTTCTAGAAACTGCTATAGCTTACGCCCGAACTGAAGAGGAAGAATCATAGTTGTGCACCATATACAATAGTAGTTTATTCCCTTATGGCAAAGAACTCGGCGCCTATCTGCCTAAGGGGGGAATGCCTCCGTGAGGGACTTTCTAAGGGAACTGTCTCGAATGCACGTTACACATGGGGAAAACTACGAAAACGCCCATGCAATCAGGTCGTTGGCGGATCTTGAACCTTGGACCGAACTACTAGTGTTAAACTGATGTAATTTAAAATACGAGTGTTCTACAACCCTCCTGGCCGATAATAATCGGCCTCGTGGTTAACGCAGCACACCCCAACAGAGATTAAAACAAAAATACACTTTAAAAAATCAAACCAAAACTCTCAGTATTGTTCTATTGCCATTTATAAAATTCATTAAATACTTTACAAATCTAAACTCTTTCCTGCGGCAATATAATTCCTTTATGTTACCATGTTTTTCTCTAACATGTCACAATAATACGCAGTCTTCGACGAAATGTTATGCATTGTCTTCAGCACTACAAAAGCTACAAAGACTATTATTTTGCAAATTAAAACTTTTCAGTAAGCAATGTACCTTTAACTCACCAGCGGCCTAGCGGTGAAGTTACTGTACAATGATAGTTGGACGCGAACTCAAATCCCAAAGAACGGGCTGGATATATGAGAATTACTGTGGCATTCCTCATGTGTAACGTAAATACAAGTCAGCTTCCCTTAAAACGTCCTCCATGAATTCATCCTCTCTTAGAAATCCCGTGTGTCCTTTATACAATTGTTATTACACTGATCTTGGGATTTGTAAGTCTCCATTCGGTTTACATGGTCGAATTTTGTGTGGTATCTGACTTCTAAAATCTTTTTTCTATAAACATACATCAGCCGGAAGAACGTTTTCTGTTCATACTTATCCTTTTTGTAATTTCCATTAAGTTTCTTAATTTCCTTAATCTTCAGGAAAGGAAAAGAATCACTTGTGTCTATACAATATGAGAATGTTCTCAAGGAAGTCTGTGCTGGACAAAGCACCTAACAGTTCTAATCCATTGATTTATATATTAGTTGTCCACTAAAGCGACGTCGAATTCAAGCTAACATTTTGCTTTCAGTGAAATATACTAACAACAGAGAGGAAAATAGGATGTGATATTGTTGAAATGGGAGAACCATAAAACGAAATTGTATCCTCGAAGACATAATCTTTGTATGCAATCTTTAAATTTCGAGGCTTTTTGCAGGGGCGTTTCGTAATAAAAATGTTGACAACGATAAACAATGGACGAAAAACAAAACACATTTTTCGTCTGCCATTCCTCACTTCCGACTACACTAATCGTTTGCGCGATAAGCCTTTCCTCAGACAATAAGAATAGTATTTCCGTCATAGTATTACTCGGCATCAGGAAAGTAAGAATAAGAAAAAAAGGTCCTTTTCACCACATCATCTTCGCATATTCTTTTATTTTTTTCCGGTTCTTGTACAAATCTTCTGTGCCGTACTGTCTTTCGAACAATGTAACCAACCTCTGACCCTTGGTAAGCTGAGTTAATAAAATAAAAAGTAATGAGAAAGGTTAACTTCACTCTAACTGAGGTTGAAGAAGATTTTAAGCCTCGTTGATCATTTGGGACAGATGCTTTTTTTCTCTGTCCCTTTTTATTGCCGCTTTCTGTTTGTTCATTTTTATCGCCACTTTACGGTTACGGTCATTGTGTCGGAGGCAGGAAAGTATTGCCCAGCGTAAAAGCGGAAAAAACTTCTTTCCGCCGATAATAATTATAGCGCGCATTAAAATTCGATGCCGTTTCCTCGTCAACAGTGTTTGTCTGTTTTATTACGTCCAGAAAAGGTTTTTTCCTTAACTTCAAGTTTATCTAATGGTCAACGCTAATAAGATCTAAGTTTTCCGCCTGTTTTTATATTTATTAGGGGAATGGTGTAGTCGTTTTTATTAAAGAACTGAACATTGTAATCAAAATTCCTATGGCTAGAGCATCATATTTCAAGAATATGAATCTAGTACCATGCATGATTCCGCTGGAATCGAGTATATATATATAAAGTAAAAACAATTACAACCAAGTAGATAATATATATATAAATTAAGTTCTAGAAGAGCAAAGTCAAAATTATCTTAGCTAAGGAAAAAAGGAGTAGTAGAGATATTCAAGAAATTCCAAAAGTAAAAATGGAAATCCAGACAGGTCAAAAGGTGTGTTTTACGGTATGCAAATGTAATAAAAACTCTGAGAAAACACCAAGATCAAAGCAGTAATGAAAAATTAATATATGAAAAGTAAATAAACAGATTAAAAAATTAAAAAATTAATTAACTGTTGAAAAAATAAATAAACAGATGAAAAATTAATTAATAAATGAAAAAGTAAATAAACAGATTAAAAATGAATTAGAGTAAACGGTCAGATTAAAAAATTATATATAACTTATATTCTTTTCTATGAAAATTAAACTGGCTTTCTGAGGATCGCGATGGAAGCTCTTATGATTCTGTTGACGCATATGTTTATCCATTGCTGGCGCCAAATCGTACCGTTTGGCGGTAATTTTGGTTTTTCGAAAGTGAGCGACAGAAAAATACGTAAGTATCAAATTTTATTTTAATTTTGGAAGGGAGGTTACAAATAGAAAATGTAATGTAAGTATATATACCTATATTTACATTTCATTTCCTATATATATATATATATATATATATAAATAACTTTTGATAAAAAAATCTAAAGATTCTCTCACTCTCTGCTTCTATATATATATATATGTATATATATATATATATATGGGTGTGTGCGTGTGTGTAAGAAAAATAAAGAATATGTAAAAGATTAATTTAGCAACATAAATTTCCCTTCTCAATTCTAAAAATAGTAAAGTCTCTCTGCACTGCGTCGTTTCTAGATTAATGCATGTCATATAGCTATTACATAATTCCGGTGTAGTAAATGGAACTAAAACTCAAGCAGCCGGTAATAAATTTACAGAAGTATTAATTATCCAATCAAAACGCATTGAGAACCAAAACTAACTCAGTCTGAATTAAGATTTCACCCTGAACGTAATACACTTGCTCGCTAATCTTTGGCTTAGCTGGATTGCCGTTTTCTTCTTGCTGCAAAAATGTTAACCTCTTGAAGTAGGCACAAATATTGTACCAAATTGTTTGTGGCCGCAATATGTTTACTGAAAATAAAATGAAGATTTATTCTGCCTCGACTGCCAAATTCCTTATTCAGGTGGATCGGCATCTCAGCATTCTACGACATCAAAATTCCTG
>KK119453.1:393710-409061 GCA_000611955.2 Stegodyphus mimosarum
TTTTTTTATTCATATTGATTCATTCTGATGTAAATATATATATATATATAAAACCATATATAATATATATATAAATAGCGCCCACCAGCGGCCGAGCGGTAAAGACGCTGAACACTGGTAGTTCGGTCCGAGGTTCGAATCCCGCGAACGGGCTGGCTGCATGGGCGTTTCCGTGGTTTTCCCCATGTGTAACGTGTATACTAGCCAGTTTCCCTTAGAAAATCCTCCCCGAAGGCATCCTTCCCCTTAGGCCGATAGCCCTCGTGTGCTTTGCCATAATTGAATAACCTAACCTAACCTATATATAAATAGGGATATATTGCAGAACCATGATTTTTTTATTCATATTGATTCATTCTGATGTAAATATATATATATATTTATTATATATATATATATTTACATCAGGACGTTGTTCAATCTCGGACATAATTATAAATCCGGAACTGTCCGGGCTAATCCTGCACATCTGGTTACCCAATGTATGGCGTAACGTCTCAAGAAAGATTTACGAGGGAATTTGAAGCATCGATTCTTGAGGGTAATTTCTTAGAAATATCAGAAATTTTAAAATAATTACACACCACCAGGAAAATGATAATTCTATGTATCTAAAAGTCATTTCTTTGTAACTAAATGTACAACTGAATTGAAGCTTCTTAATATATGAATCGTATATCTACACTAATGGCCATCAAATTTGCTACAAAAGGAAGGATTAGCCCGCCCGTAAAATCGCAGAACAGGAACTCGAAGGGAGTGACCGAATCGAGTTTGTAGCTCGACTCGGGTTCAGATTCCGGAGAACGACCTGGGTATGTGAGAGGTTTCGTGATTTTTTCATATCTGACATGATACGAATCAGTTTCCCTCGAGAAAGTCGCCCATCAGCTGCCAAGGGTTAAAGTCGCTGAACACTAGTAGCTCGGTCCGAAGTTCGAATACCGAGAAACGGACTGACTGCATGGGACTATTCCTGACTTTCCCCATGTGTAATGTGTATACGAACCAGTTTCCCTAAAAAAACCCTCCACGAAGGCATTCCTTCCCTTAAGCAAACAGCTCTCGAGTCCTTTTCCCTACTCGACTAACCTTAAAGAAGTCCTCCATAAACATATTTCTCTAGAATTCTAGCCCTCTTGTGTTATCCTATAACCTTAGTAGTCCAAATCCAAAAAAATTAATTTAAATTTGAAATATTTTAGCTTTGTTTTTTAAACACAACACATGGTTTTAACCGCAGTTTCCTTTTCTGCATTTGTATTCGAATGCCTTTCATATGTGTACCGAAATACTCTCAGTGACATTTAATTGTTTTTTCCAAATTATTTTAATGTAAAGTAAAATGAGTAAAATTAAACAAAATATTCGTTAACAATAGTTCGAAAATTTCGCCATATTACGGGCAGTTTCGATATCAGGAGAATCATTATTTTCCCCGGACTGAACAATAACACTGGATTTTAAAAAATAAACTGAACAGAAGTAAAGTGGTACAAAAGTAGTGCGTGCGTGAAAAACAAACTGACACGCGACACGAAAATGGCATGAAGGGGGTGGAGAAGCGGTGATTCGCTGTTAACAACAGGAAAAGAATGGGAAAGTGCTCTTTTTCATCGTTCTCTTCCATTTTTACGGCCCATTAGGCATCGGGCAGTCTAAAGTCAACGATACCTTTCATTTTCCACAACTAGCACGAGAGAAAAGACTAAACGAAACATCATTAATCTTTAGCGTGCGTTTTACTCTAAAGTAAAGAATGTTTTTCTGGGTTAAAGTGTCTTCCGGTGCAGACCAAAATTTCGTACCGTAAACTTTTTAATATGAGAATTTTAATAGATTCCTCTTGTATTAACGCTTGTTTATTCCAGGAAAAGAAAAATAGCACTTTTTTTTCGCATTATTTGAAATTAATATTAGTAGTAAGTATTAATATTAGTAGGAATAGAAGAATCTTTTAACATACAAGTGATGTAATTATGTATTTTTTAAATTTCTGTTAGATATCAGAATAAGTAGTTGTTATCTCTCTTTATTCTTTATAACAAAAATACAAAATACGTTTGGTAAAATAGAGAAGAAATAATAATAATTACAAACATAAAATTACCGATACCGTAGTGATCACATATTATTCAAAATTTCGATATATTGATATTTATTTGAAAATTATAAAAAATTATTTTAAAAAGTTATAAATATTCTGTGAATCCACGTCATCCCTTTAAGGTAAAGAACGTTTTTGAAACACAGTGTACTTCGATATATGTCATTGAGCCATTCTATATCCTTAGACGTATCCAGACGAAATGTTTCAGTAAGAAATAAAGAGAAAATAATGAATACATTCTTATTAAAAATCTGTTTATTATTGTTATAATACTGTTTAAAACTAAAATACAAATGCAGTCAACGAAATATATACCGCGCATTCATGAAGCACGGCACATGATACTGTACATAAATGTTTTCCTGCGATCCAAATCGAATTTGGTGATTTCGTCTTCTTAAATGTGCAGCTGATCAATAAGAAAATCTGATGTATTCCTTTACGGCCTGTTAAATTGTACGCATTTCTGCTGAACTTCATTTAAAATTATTTCCTCGAATTATTCTAACCGTTCTCTCAAGGTAAGTTGAAAATGACATCAAAAATTGCACATTTTTTAAATTAAATATCCCAGTCAACTTTTGTCTTACGGAAGTCATACTTCTTACAATTTTATTTTTTGATAACGAGTATGGGAACAGGGAGACTGCATTAAAAGATGAATTTCGTGATTTGCCAAAAATTAATCTTTTTTTAAATTTGACATTGCCGAAAAATGAATATTTATGTCAATTAAAACACTTCTGTAATTAAAAATATACGACTACGATCAACATTTGCAAAAATAAAGGCTGGGTAAGGACTTTAAAGCCGGTGTAACGTATTTTGCAGCTTTTATCGAAATAACAGATGAACTTCTTAGTAAATCATAAACTTTATTCTCAATTCACGAAGATAGATAATTTAAATACAATTTCGAAATGTTACAGTTTTACGCTCCAGCTTATTATTACAATCTCTTCCTCTATCAATTTTTCATACCTCTATTACTGGTAAAGCTTTTAGAATTATAATTTTAAACATTTCTCTCGTTGCTCGGCAACGCTTGCACGAAACAAATATGGGTTGCCACTCCAATATCAATAATAAATAATAATAATTATTTGGTTAAGTAATAAAATGTTACACGGGTAAGGAATTGGGTTTATATATACAGACACATCGATATAGATATAGGTATAGATGGATAAATTTGGTTCTGACGTTTGCAATAAAAACGGGAGGGGCACAACTAGATGTTATTGTCATCCCTCATACAAAATTTTCAACGTTCTACAGCTAATCGTTTTTGAGTTATGCGAGATACATACGCACGTTTTATGAAGTATGAAAAAATCCCTTTTGAATCCATTTTAAATCCATTTTATAAGCCTTTTTGAAAACACAATCCTTTCTTCTGTCCGCAGATACAGACGTCACGAAAAACAAGAAGTGTCCAAATGGATTCGGGAACGGTCAAATTGGATATTTCAATTGAAATGTGAAACCCGAATTTTTTTTAGATTATAATTTAATCCTTTACAACTTTACAACATTCTTTACTTCGTACAGGGAAGTAAGAATGTCTACGAAAATGAGAGCTGTGTATTTTAACAAAACTGCAGAAAGAAAACAAATTATTTCTATTAAAAGAAATGTCAGAAATAATAATTTTGACAATAAGAGAGAAATTTTTTGAAGCCTTAAATGATATTGTCACAAATTTTGTATAGGTTAACATGAAAAATCTGAAAAAAAAGAAGCTTTGACGCAAAAAATAAGATTACAGGGGCAAGCTTATTTAATATCGAGGTAAATTGCTATTTCTTTAAATTGGTGACGAAGGTTTGGCGACCAATTTTTGTCACGCACTTTGGCTAGAAATCACCAAAAATCGCGAAACTTGGTGAGAATGTTGCGCATTTTTGTCCGGTCCCTGTATAATTGTAATTAGTACTGTAATTGAATAACTATAAAGGATACCTATATGAAACTGTAACTGCATCCGGCCCTTATATGTAACTTTTGTATGCCTTCCACAGTTTCTAGAAATGAAAGGTACTCGAAATTTGACGGCGGCTAAAACCAGGGAGAGCACCAATTTTCAGTTTTTAGTTCAGAGTCGACTTCGGAGTATTGAGAGATATCCGGGCGAGATTCGTTCTTTAGATGCGCTTTGCGTTGCGTTGTGTTTAACATTCTTAGTAGTTTGAAGTGGTAACTACTGATTGTACTCTGTGATACTGAGAAGAGCTGTACAAGGGCTTCCGTGGAAAGTTCCAGAACTGTAAAGCCTTTCTTTGAGGAAAATAAATTTTATCAAGCTTTCATCGGTTCTATGTGCCTTCAATTCATTACGAACTCGTATGCACGTAATAATATTATATTATTATGAATTTATGAAGAGACGAACCTTCGTGTCTATCAAGTTATGAATCGATATTTGTAAATTTGTAAAGACTTTGCCAAGGATATTTCGAATATACAAATATATTTTTTGAATGAGCAATTTTAAGGAAACTAGAATCACTTAAAGCCTAAAACAGCATCGCATCGATGACTACAAAATGTAATATTTAAAATTATTCGTTATTTCAAACTTTTAAGATCACTAAGAATGCATTTAGATAGACTGATACTATGTTACGGAAAACAAAGCAAACGATTTATTCCTTTTAACCAAGTTTCGCGCTTGCATAAAGATGTATAACTACGTATTAATTTCAAGAGTATTTTAATTTTTTAATTTTAATTTCCTAAATTTTAGTCAGTGTACTTTTAATGTAATAATGAAAGCATTGTGGGATTACTTTTATTCTATTTTCGGTTTGAAAACACCAAGAGTATTTTAAATATTATGAGAATTACCTGTATATAAAACAAAAACATAAAAGACTAAAAACATGGTTTCTTAAATGTTGCCGATTAAAAATTCTCATAAATCTCCAACTATTAAGAAACTAAATATCTTAGAAGTACAATAATAGGAAGAGAAATATAACGAGATATATGTATGAATAAAATAAAAAATACGTAAATCAAAATACTAATTTAATTTGCTATAGTCCCTTAACTCTTTATTTTAATGTGGCTATTTTTCCTTTCGATCTTAACAACTGTTTATAATAAAGCTCTCTAAACTACGTCATTTTAAAATTAATCTTTCTCACATGACATTATTAACATAACATTAGCAACGCGATTACTTACATGAGGCTTCAGACAATAATAATTTCAAATTTAAAAAAAGAAATTTAAATTAACCTATCAAATTAAAGCTTAATAAAAAAATAAATCATTTTAAACCGGGTTTCTAATGTAGATACCATCATCTTCCGCTTTTCTCCTATCAACTTGCTTGCCGACCTCTGCTCTTTCTCCCATTTCAGTTAACTAGCGGGCAATCTCGCCAGGTGAGCGGGCTTCAGACAAAGCAAAATTTGTAAGTTCAGTGTACCTCTAAAAAGCAAATGTATGAAAACATTTCAATATGAAAGAAATTAGTTCATTCTTTACAAGCAACAACCAATTCGTAAATAAATTTTTTATTGCCGAATCAGGGAACAAAATGTTTGACACTTCAGGTTAATACGTATGACGTCATGATTTAAATTTAATGTAATATAACAACATTTTCTCAATATTAATAAAAGAATTAACGTGGCAATGCTATATCGTGTCAATTATATTAGACTGAAACAAAAAATTTGCCAACAGCATCTATTTATTTAAAATGCTGACATTAACGATTAATTTTCGACATACATTGACATCACATGCAATCGCGTGCTTTCTTCAACGTCAGAATATGATCTTATGCAATAATAATAATATGTTTAAAGTTTGGTAATGCTATTTTTATTTCATATTTTGTAAAACTTATGGAATTTTTATTAAGAAACTCAACGATTTGAAAGCGACCAGTGACAACATTTTCCGAAATAAAGCAGTTTTTCATCTCCAGCGTGCGAGCCTGTTGCCACTCTGAAAAATGATGTCGAAAATTAGTTTCTGAGTTTTTAATTAATATCTTGGCTAATTAAAGTCGTACGAAAATGAGAATGGTCGAAATGGCTTAGCACGAATTTTTGGAATCCGAGGATAGCTCTCCCGAAACTCAACTTTCCACCGTTCCGGAGAAGATTATGCCACAAACAAACAAACAAAAAAGCACGATTCTAATAGTATAGATTGTTATAAAACTGCAGAAAGAGCATAACGTGACTTATAAGTATCCGTAATTTTTGAAACAATGAACAATCAGCAAAGAAGATTGATTTCCATGATACGAAAACACAACTGCGTACCTGTGCCAGAAGGAAAACACAAATACAGTTTTTTGCTTAAAAGAAAAGAATGTCCAGATTGTGATTTTTGTGCTGAAAATAATCCGTGAAAAAAATGCTGCTGCCAAAAACCGAAAAATAAATCTTTACACGAAAGGAAGGCAGGAAGTTTGAAAACGCATTCTTGTTGCTTCCTCTTGTAACTTCTGAAACAATCTTCCCCTTTCTTGTTTCACAGTTGTGTAACATCGCGCGATCGCAGCGGAGAATCAAGATAAAAATGAGAAAAGAAACAACGAAAGATCACGAAACTGAGAGAAAGAAGAAAAAGGTGAAAAGAAATATTATGAAACGTGGGGGACAACTCCGACAATATCTACTGCCGACACGCTATTTTGGAGGAGAAAAAGAAGCACGGAACAGCGCACAAGCAAGTTTACGCTCAACCAATTGTAACGTTTATTTTTTGAACTGCCGATTTTACGCTTTCGAGAAACGCCGATTAGGAAGGGGCTTTATTTAGATCAAAGCTCAGTTTGCGAATGGTTGATACAGCACGCTACTACAGTTGGATAGAGTGTTACATTGATGGAGACAGTTGAGCGCAGGAATTCTCAACCATCTCTTTGCATCGACCTCTTTTAAAGGAATGGTTTTTCTTCAACGATCCCCTTACATTTTCCTCTACAGCGTAGTATACAACATAATCGTAATGCAAATAAGTGCACATCAATAACTTAAAAACAATTTTTAATTTTTTACAAATATAAACAAGTTTTCAGAAACAAACTCACAGATTCTAATTGCAGAAAATTTAAGATTTAATCAACGTCATGGACTTGACTTATTGATGCAATTTATTTTAATATTTGGCATTAAATTGCTCAATTTAATTTTTAAATCACCTCTCTCAAGCCTACTACTTGATTAAAGAAACAAATTAGCCTACTTCTTGATTAAAGAAAAGGAATTAGCTTACGTATTGATTAAAGAAAACAAATTAAACTTACCTATTGTTTTCCATTCTAGTTTTTCTTTTTTATACCTTTTTTCTGCGTTTTCTTGTGTTCTTGTATTTTACTTTTTTATATTACATTTACTGCATAAAAATTTATAGATTTAAAAAATGTTATTGATTAAAAATCATGTCAAATGATTTTAATGTATTTTTCCTTTATGTTTATTTTATACGATTTCTTCTAATACATGGTATAACTTTATATCAATAAATTACCAATTTTATTAATAATTTTTGTAATTATTGGGATTATGCCAATTATATGCCGGTGCATATTCAACTAACCCCCAACCAGCCCTTTGATCATCCTTGACCACTCCTTTACAATTCCATCTACGGGGTCAATACCTACACTATTTCGTTATACCTACTATTTCGTTGGGAATTCCTGGCTGAGCTTATTTTCTGACATTTGTGATACTGTTAGACCATTCAATAATAATTTTTCGGGTACTACATGATTCTCAAATTTCTCGGGTACTACATGATTTTCACTGCCCCTGTTATCAAAACGGTGCCAAGATTATCCTCAAGTTTAAAATACTCGCATACAGTTTGCAGCTGCCATGACTCCGCGAATGCTTTTAATATACTTGTAGCATCAAAAGGCTTATCCTTCCCACAGGATTACCACCACATACATTCCGAAAGATATGACTCTAGATGATGTCCAGTCATATCGCCATTTAGCAGACGTCCACATTCTTTCCACGTTTTGGGTATGAGCACCCGTTGTTGACCCAACAAAATTAACTGTGTGATTCGCAGTTAGATGGCTGCAACCAGTCTTGTCAAGCTGGGTCTGTTTATAGACTCGCCAACAATCTACATATATCGTAGATCCTTCTTTTACCTGGTTTGCAGTCGTTGATATCAGTGTACTTGCTTCCCGATTTGGAACCCGAACAAGAACGCACTTGCCATTTTCACGACATAACCCGCTAAATATCCATTGTTGTGGAAGTACCCTCCTAACGTTGCCTTTTCGCCACACAAACACACACTCGTCAATCTCGATGATTTTTCCAAGGCCATCTACTTGTCCCTTAGGTTATCGAAGTAAATCTAGCGAATAAACCTCTTCCATAAAACTGTTCTACTCAGTCGTGGTATTTTGACACATGTTGAGCTGTTTATCGCACCACATTAAAGCGACGTTAATTCTTCTGCTCGGCGGTACACCAAACGCAGCGCTGTTAGAGATGGTATTCCGAAACCAATAAACCAGCTGTCAGACAGAATGCTTTTTTTCCTTGGGTGTGTTTATGAGCGGGAGTTATAACTTTTCACGTTGCACCAACACATACTGTCGTTTACATAAAATTTCATTTCGTGGCCATTTACACGTATTTGATTGCGAGGTAATGTATCTTTTCTATGGAAAAACGATACGGCATCTTCCTCACTCCTCGGTAAATTAAAAACTGTCAGCATTTTATTACAATGTTTAAGCTGAAAAAAAGACTACTGCGATATCACACCGTTCATCAAATTCAACAAGAAGTAGAAAGTGAAAGTACCATTTTTACATAAACGTTTAAACTGATAAAAGACTAATATGATTTCACGCTGCTTATATAATTTGGCGGTTTATCGCGGGAGCCCTGAAAATTAAATAGTACCAATTTTCGCTTCTGAGCATTATAAACATTTACTTTAAGATGGTTTCTGTTTACTAACGCTAAAAATAATTGAAAATAGTTGAAACCAGACATTGTTAGCAGTTTGTTTCCAGCTTTAGATTCTTCTGTTTACTAATCACATATATCCTCGGATCAGATCATATTGTTGCTTTGTAATTACATTCGTGCATGCCGAAAATTATGTTTCCGCGATGGCAACTGCTATGCGGAACGCTGTTAAGGTTATTAACGAAGAAATTTTAATGCTTTCTTGAGCCTGGCCCAAATTAGATAAAACAACGTAAAAATTTTCACAGAATATTAAAAGCACCACAAATATCGCAATTTAGTAATTTCTTAGTTATAAAAATGTTTCCAATGCTACGTAAGTACATAGACTAACAATTTTTAACTCATTTTAGTTTATGACTTCCTAGTCTTCCTCTGAAGGTATGAGATTTATCAATCTCTACATTTTTCCATAGCCGCCGGACGGCAAAGTAAATAGTGACTGTGACTGCCGTACCGAAGGGCCTAGGTTCGAATCTCGGAGAAGGCTTGGATGTAAATTGTCTGTCTTTTCACAGGAGGCGCTGGTGGCCCATATATTAGGTGCTTCCATGATAAAATAATCACCGCTTCCAGCCTTAGTAGAGGCCAACGCCTATAGTGAATAGTGCCCGCCATAGGAAATCAATAATAAATATAAATAAATAAATAAATAAAAATAAATAAAACATTCTTCCACATCTGCCTTTGGGTTTTTGGACGGTCCATGCTTCAAGAAGTTGTCTAAAATAGTGTATTGATATTTTGTTCTCAGTGATCTTTAAGAAGGGCATGGTACAGACAAAGCACATAATAACTATCTTACTAAAGAAAGGGATACTTTCGTGAAGGACCTTTATGAACGAAACTAGCTCGGATATGAGTAACACGTGAGAGAACCCGTCAAAACTCCATGCAACTAGCCTCTTCGTTGGAATTTGTATCCGGGCTGATGGACTGGATTTGGACTATTTAAATTATGGAAAAACACAAGAGGGCTATAATTCTAGAGGAATACCTTTATGGAGGACTTCTTTAAGGTTGGTTGATTATGACAAAGTACCCGAAGACTATCTGCTTAAGGGAAAGAATATCGGAGGACTTGTTTAAGGTTGGTTGATTATGACAAAGCCCTCGAGGGCTATCTGCTTAAGGGGAGGAATGCTTTTGTGGAGGACTTTTTAAGGTAACCTTGTTCGTATACACATCACACATGCGAAAACCATGAAAAAGTCCCAAACAGCCAGCCCGTTTCGCGGGATTTGAACTTCTGACCGACCTACCAGTGTTCAGCGGCTTTAACCCTCGGCTGCTGGTGGGCGACTATTTTAAGGGAAACTAACTCGTATTCATGTTAAACATGACAAAAACACGAAAACTCTCATATACCTAGGCCGTTTGCCGGAGTCTGAACCCAAGTGGAGCTACAAATTCGATTCGGCCAGTCCCTTCGAGTTCCAGTTCTGCGATTTTATTGATGGTCCAAAAATTCAGGTTCACCTACCAGCATTCATCGCTGTTACCCACTTGGATATTCATTAGATCGACAGATATCTGTTGAAAGATTAAGCGGATCGGAAGTTTTACAGCAAAGTTAGTAAAATAATAACTATCTAAATGTGGCATATCGTGTTTAAAAAAGAAAAAAAAAAGTACTCAGCTTAAATAAATGCATACAAAAAAGAGACTCGTTCAAAATTGACTAGTTTTTGATTTTGCCTTTAAAATTAACGTTACCTAACCATAACCAGCTTCCCTAGTAAATATTAGTGGAAAATAAGGTACAAAGCAAAACATTAGTAAACTCTTAGTAAAATTCACTCAAAATAATAGTGAAAAAAAGGTACAAAGCAAAACATTAGTAAATTCTTAGTAAAATTTACCACAAATAGTAGTGGAAAAGAAGGTACAAAGTAAAAAAAAAATGGTTAACTCTTAGTAAAATTCTAAAGTGTAACTGAAATCGATGACCAAATCTTTAAGTTGTTCTGTTGCGCAAGTACAGAACGCCATTTAAATTGTTTGTTGTTTAAAAAGATGAGAAAACGACAGAAGGTAAATAAATTGTAGACAGCAATTTAGTAGTGAAAGTACGTAGTTAAAGTTGTCTATTCCATTTTAAAGCAAACAGACCGAGAAGTATCGAGAAAAGAAAAAAATGGTAACCTTTTCCATCACTTGCCAGAGAGCAAGTTTTCCGATTCATTCTTTCACTGTTTCGAAATTAATTCGATTAGCATAAGTTCATCTTAACGTCATAAATTTTGCAATCCATTAATGATTAAATCGTTGAACAAATTTGCATTTTATTTGGCCTGAAGCCTTGACATCATTCAGTTTCTGATAGCTTTATTCCCATAAATAGTTTTAAATAGATTTCGGTTACATCAGCTAGAGTTAATCGTGGCATCGTTGTAACGCTGTTATAATATATTATGATGGCTCGCATTGGAAACAGGAAGGTCACTCGCTATCTTTAATTGCAGACCAATAATATTTAATTTTTCCTCCTATTCAAAAGGAACAATGAAAACTTCTTGGCCAGTTTATGATTTTTCTATTATAAGAATTCCAATGGATAACATAATTCATAATAACTATTCGTGTGTAATTATATGACTTTATTTAAAAAAAAGGAAGTTAATGTTGGTTACAGCCGAAAAAGGTAATAATAACGATGTCCCCCATTTATCATCTCGAAGCACAGTATTTTGGTAATTATTTAGTTTTTAGACTGAATTTTAAAAATGGTATCAATTCTTTGTTAGTATAATAATTGTTTTAATGTTGAAGAATAAAATGTTTCAAAACTATCCTATGCATACTTCCTAAATTATCCTCAAGTAACCTATCATGACTTACATATTACTTACATTTTTATTATAATGCACAATCGGTTTTTAGGCAAGAATTCTAATTACTTTTACTCATATTTATGCTCTTACATATGGCAACTCCAAATTGTGACTTCGTACAGTCTATTAGATTTTTTGATGCAGGAAACATGGAAATTTAGCGATGCCTTCAACGAAATCTGAGCTCCTAACTTCCGATTACTAGCCGGACACCGGACATGTTATCTAATTGCATCACAAAGGTATGTGGTGAAGAAGGGGAAAATCCTTTGCATTCTCTCTCACTTAAAGGGGGACTTAGAAGTAAAAGGATCCAAACATCCCATCCAGGTGGTGACGAATTATCGTCCAGGGGGTTGTAGCGGAAAATGCATTTCAAAGTAGATAACCACTGACCCTTCTCCTTCAGTCACGCAAAGTATTTAAAGAATAGTTCTGCTCCTTAAATAACAGCACCTAGAAACTTCCTTTCTTAAAACTGATAGAGGTTTTCTATAAATTTCTGTTAACATGAAGGTTAAAGTTTAATTTTGCCGAATTTTAAATTTCAAATTTCGGTACTTCCTTTCAACATAATATAGCTATTGTTTTATACTGAATGTGTCAGGACTGAGTGTTCGGTGCATACTCTTGGCAAACACATTCGTAAAATACTTTAAGTCCTGATCTTGAACAGGGAGCTGAATGCAGCTATGTTCTGTGGTAGAAAACTGTGGTTGAGTGGCGGAAGAACTGCACTTAAGAAGGATTTAAAATCCTCTTTTATTAAACCACAATTATATACAGCCACTTCCCAACTCGGGAGGGACACAGAAAATAATGACCGCACTTGGGTCTAAACTGAACAATCAAATAATTTGAACTGAAGTTAAATAGAAATTAAGTAGTCGTTGCTCACAGAGCTATAAACGCGAGGTTGGTCTCTATGCTAAAGTGTGCGTAGCAAGATTTAAATAATACTAACGCACTTAGATTTACTTCAATAAGTAATAGAGTAACAGCACTAAGGCTTAGAATTTAATTACTAGCTAGTCAGGCGAACGTCGAACACAGTAGCAGTGGTCTGAGACTAAAAGCTCTCTCACACTGAGAGGTTCCTACCTGCCGTTTAAATAGAAACTTGGCTCCACTTCAAGTTAGCATAAAGCTGAAACGCGCGCTTATTCTAACGGGAAGTTGAAATAAGAGCAGATAGAAAAAGGCAAATTAAAATAAAACTTTGTTTGTTTAAACTAAAACCTTACAAATGATGTCAGCTGTATAATACGTAATCATTATCTTCCAATGGATACCATTTACTTAATAAACTCATGCTTATAGGGTAGTCATATTAAAACTTACCTGATATATGAACCCCTAGCAGTCTATCCCCTCAGCCAATCGAAATGAAATTTCACATATTGTTGTTTAAAAGTATGCGCTAGAGATTGTGATTTGATATAAAATAATAGAGCTACGATATGATATAAAATAATAGATTTTATGAAAGCAACATAACAGCATGCTTTAAATAGTGATATGATATAAAATAATGGAGCTGTGATAAGGTATAAAATACTAATAAAATGATATAAATAAATCTTTCACAGTTATGATTACTTCTACTACTACTCGCTGCTAAACGGGCTCCCGACCAAGGTTATTCTCCATACAGGATTTTCACATACTCATCGGAGTTGATCTACTTCAGGCCAAACCCCAGCCAAGGGCTGGGAGGACAGTACAGACGGCATTATTGTGTTACTAATAAATAATAATAATAATAAAAACATGAGCAAACAAGACTTTTGAAGAACGGACAATTTTTAAGCAAAGAGACATTATTAAGCTGTTGTTACTGTGAAAAAATTTCGAAATTTTTGAATGGCAACACCCACTTTTGTTTCCTGCGCAGATTGTTCAGCGAATTCAAAAACCCTAAATGGCATTCGAACGATACGCGTATGATGAAAACTGCCGGCGTAAAACATTTGTAAAGATGAGCATTGTAAAGAACGAATGACAAGATATGACAGGAGAGAGAAAATAACTTTTATTGGAATTACAAGTTTCCAACGTTTCAAGATAGAGCCAGCTCCCATAACTTTGTAGTTTAGTGGCCATCGATAACCTCAGAACCAAAACTCCGATTGGAGTTTTGGTTCTGAGCTTATCTAAAATCTAATGTGTTCACATCAAATCCATGAGATTTGTCAGAACTGAAAGATGGCATAAAACGTGAAGTTATACAGATCCCTAGTGCGATGCCACCACGTTCGTTATCGTTGTCGACAATCTCCTGCACGCAATGCGTTATCAACTGCGAAGGTGAGGACGTTAAAAACTTGTAATTCCAACAGAAGTTTTTCCCTATCTTCTTTTGTGATGCCATGGGTCCTTTACAAAGGTTTTCTTCGTAAATGTGTTACGTCGGCAAATTTTGTCATACTTGCATCGTTCCAACGGCATTTGTGTTTTTTTTTCAAGCGCTGATTAATTTGCGCAAGAAATAAAATGTTGCCATTCGAAAATTTCTAAACGTTTTCAACGTAACAGTAAGCGTGAGAGAACGTGAAAAACGCAAGTTAAATTTTGTCAGTCGGCTCAGTAGAATTGGAGATATAGAACTGTCCCCCCCTTTTTTTTGTGCAGAGTGTACCTTAGTTTTTGAGTTTATAAATCTCTTAAAAAATACCCTTCATCGCTGTTTTTGATTAAAATAAGTAGTTTTCATCCTCTTTAATGATGCAGTTGATCGTAATATAATAACATGTTCAAAGACTATTTTCATTATCATTATTGAGTTTCAGAAACATTTTCAATGAGAAAAAACAAAGAAACCATAATTAATATTCAAATTCAATTTCGTTCGTTCTAACTACTCTTACGCACTTATGTTTTGATATTATAAGTCCAGGATCTTGCAAAAATGACTATAATCTAGAAATGCTGTTCACGAAAAAATGATGGCAACAGTAGCTCAGAAAGAATGCCTAATGATTATGATTTCAACGGAACGACGGTCCGAAAACAAAGACGCGTTTCCGAAGTAGACCCATAATTATAGTTCAAAACGAACTTACTAAGCTGTGATCATTGATATTGACTTTGAGCTTCTGTTGAGAAACAGTTGATTAATAGTTGTCTTACTTCGGTAAATAACGTTTCCATAAGAATCCCAATCATTCTTTTTTCTCATAAATAATTACATCAATAATTTTGCTCCTGAAGGTCACGAGAATGAGACAGAATGTTTGACCTTTAATGCATATCGGCGTCTTCAAGGAAGAGTTTGCGGATTTAAAGAACTGGTATATATTTTTTATGAATACTTGATGCATCTAATTTGGGAACATATTGGCACAAGGATGTGCGAGTGATACCTTTTCCAGTTCAGGATATTTATAAAATACCAAAATAAGGTACAATTATAAGAGAGATGGGTAGTAACTAG
>KK119453.1:412419-424312 GCA_000611955.2 Stegodyphus mimosarum
TTTTTTTTTTTTGCATGACGTCTGTACCCACGAACAGAATAAAGGGCTATTTTTATTTCCAAAACGGATTGTAAAATGAATTTAAAGTTGATTCAGAAGGGACTTTTTTTCGCAACGTCTGTAAGTACATGCGTACGTATGTATGCATCTTGTCTAACTTAAAAACTATTAGCCGTAGTACACTGAAATTTTGTATATGGAATAGCTGTGCAAATCCCTGCCGCACCAATACAATTCATATACTCTCCCTCTGTTTTTTTATTCATATATGTTCGTAAATTGAGCATTTTTTGCTTTAAAAGTGATTGAAGTATGTTGTTCTTATGTTCTGATTAAGGTTTTCATGTCTTAATTAATCCGCAAGCAATAATTGTGGAATTACCAACAATTTAAAAGTGGCGCTAGGCCTAACGAGGCCGCCATTTGATTACATTTGAAACATTTGGTAGAACAGCGAATTAAGTCAGTTGTGCACTAGCTTCAGTGTCTTTATGCCCAGTGTAACTGAAAGTTAACTTTCAATTTTGTGCAGCGAAAAATATGTCTTCTTGCCCGTTGACCGAATTGCTTGTTTCCCAGTACAAACTTTAATTTTAATTGTAAAAATTGTCTTTTTAATGGTATTTGATGTTTAGGTTTTCTATATTTTACAATTTTTAATGAAGTTGGTTTGAGATTTTACATATTTTTGTCTTGCCACGAACTGAGAACTGAACTGTCTCTAATGAAATTAGAGGAAATACGTTTAGATATTTTCTCCCTTCTTCCAGCATGTCTTCGTGGTGTAACGGTAGCGCACTCAGCGCGTATTCGAGAAGTCCAGGTTGGAGTCCCGGCGAAGGCACTGCACTCGCATCTCCTGCCTCAAAATAACATAATGACTCTACAGTAGCATCCAAACTATAAATTGGTGGAATGGTGGAAGAGAATTCTTCACCACCTAGATTTAGAGATTTGATCCCCTAATCCCCAGTAGTCTTTTGAAACGGGGAGTATTTGCATATTCTTGCCTTTCCTCCCTCCTTCCAGCATGCCTTCGTGGTGTAACAGTAGCCCACTCGGAGCGCATTCGAAAGCTACAGGTTCGAGTCCCGGCGAGGGCATTGCTCATTTCTCATGTCTCTTGCTTCAAAATTACCTAAAAACTCTATAATGGGCAGCAAAAAATGTGTTTAGTTTTATAGGCTGTACAAAGAAGTTACGTAATGTGTACATAAGATTTCTTGTTTTTTGAGATGATAAACTTATTGTTCTAAACAATTATTCAAATTGCTTCTAATTGATGATAATTTTATAGAAATCACACTGATTGCATCTACTTTTCTCACATTTTTTAAATATTCAATTAATAGTCTCATTTATTATTTTTTCTTTTTAGTCATGTTTTATTGTTAATAATGGTATTTTGATTCTATTTGATATGTAATTTTTGGCACAACTGTGCTTTTACAAATAGGATTTTAGAGGTTTCGAATGTACCATAGCTTCTACATTCTTACTTGCTAATAATATTGTTTTTACAACATTTATTGCCGATATTCAGCTCAGCCGCTGAAGAAGAGAGGAAAATTTTTGGTGTAGATATATTCAATGTTTGATATGATGAGGAATTTTTTGACTTTCACGTTCATCAACATTTGAAAAAAATTAGATAATGTAAAATCTCAAAGATTATAAATTATTTCTTCAGCAAGAGCGTCTCCCACCTCTCTTCGCCTACCAATAAACCACACGAGACAACTTTCGGTTCGCCATATTAGATTACCCCAGGCATCACCGACACTATGTCTACGAACATCCGTGTCTTCTCTAGGATTCGAACCCGGGCCCTTCGGTACGGTAGTCAGAATCACTAACACTATCCCGTTTAAGCGGCGCAAATGTTTGTGGTTCCGAATACTGGTGAACGAGTTAATTGCAAAGGAAATTTCTTGTTTTTTTCTCATGTGTAACATGAATACTGCTTAGTTTCTTTCAGAAAGGTCCTTCACGAAGGCATCCTTTCCATTAGACAACATAGTCCTTCCGTGCTTTATCATAACTGATTAAACAGACATAAAATGTATATAAAACTTTCTTCGAAAAGGAATTTTCATTTATGAAAGCATATTACTTTTGGTCGCCTTTAACTCTATGTGATCAGAGGCTTATGACGTCCTTTAGAACTAAATAGATTGTAGCGTGATTGTATGAGGTGTTTATATATATATATATATATATATATACATCTATATGAAAAACTGAGTTTTGATAATTCATTAATTAAAGCTTACAACCTTTTTAATTAATGGCATTTGTCTTAAATAAAAGAAAATTATTGTAAACTATCTATAAATGAAATAATTATGTTAAATTACGTCAAAATTATATTCTCAGTTTTTATAAAAAAATGGGCATACACCACTTTCGCATAAATATTTCATTTCATTTCATGAAAAGATAATTATGCTTTTCAGGTAAGGACGCATTTTAAATGAATTACGTACATTTTGGGGACAACATTTTTTTCAAAACAGTTTTAATGAAATATATGAAATTTCAGCTCTGCTTCTGACTTAAAAGCGTAAGAAGCGTGTAAAATATTTTTTCTTTGGCAGTCCGTTTCGAATGACGATATAAAGGAAAAACTTGCATCTAAAGGGGATACAATTTTTTTCAAATATTGCTTAACATCACAAAGATCTTTCTTTTGATCATTTTATGACAATTATCCTTCTTCTTAATTCCCTTTTTCAAGTGTGTAATTCGTTTATTCATTATTATCTATAAAGGTATCAAAAATGGCGTAATCAATTTGACAATTAATGTATGAGACTAACTATTAATTCCATGTCTTACTGTTTCAAATATGCCAAAAAATTGCAATTCATATTCCAACTCAATTTTTAATTTTTTAACTAATTTATTCATTTATTATTTTATTTATTTATTTATTTTTAAGAAAAAAAATTTACAGGTATTTATCGTTTTCAGCTTGCGGAATTCTAGTTCTAATGAAGTAAAAATATTTAAAGAAACTATGTATTGTAAGCTTCGTACTTACATTATGTAAAACTATGTATTGTGAGCACTAGTGAAATAACTACATAGCTAGATCTTGAACAATTAAGGATTTTCTTTATTCAAAAGTGCTAATAACATTAATTGACGATGAATAACATCATAGAAAATTCTGTTCATGCCATCTGGCATTGCCATTTTTAAGTTCTCATTTCAAATAAAATATTTAAATTTTGGGGGTCTCGGACTTAAAATAACAGGCTTGTCGTAACTGCTTAGCTTAAGATTGTTTCAGGAGTTACCTTTTCACTTTTTGAAACTTTAATAGTAAATTCTTCGAGATATTAAGAAAATTATTTGAAGTTTTAAACTCATTTTCCCTAAATCATTTCTTTCTTTTTCTTTTTTTTGGGTTGTTTTTCTCTTCATGTACACAGAGATCTGTTTTCTCTTAAAAAAAATAAGAGAATTGCACAAACTCGGCATCGCGCACAACTTTGGTACTGCACACACGACAGTCTAATAGACGCCATTTCCTCATTTTTTCCTTAAGCGATTTCGCAAGAAAAACTCTATTCCTGCAGAAATGTTATAGAAGTTTTCTTCCGATGCTAACAAATTCCTCAAGCGCATATTTTAAAATTGAATTTAAGGTGAAAAATATCACGATTTGTCTATAAAAAACACTGGCACTTGTAAAAACAGCAAAAAGAACGCGTATGAAAACGGCGATGTTACTCGAGTGAAGGACTGTTATGAGCTATTTGCCAGAGTTTTGTGTTTTCTTGAAAATTTTCAGAAAATTCTTTTTAAATATAATATCGATAACACGTAATTACCATTTAATATTTGATTTTTGTTTGAAATGTAAAGGTTTTGTTTTATTAATTGTAATAATATTTGTTACTTTTATCTAAAATACATAGAATTTAGAAGTCTATTTATGTAAATTTATTATCAAATTATTTATGTATCTATATGTAATATTCCTTTCAGAAATTCGTAGATTAATTCGAAATGATTGTGTAATTCTTGCTTAGCTTACATGTTGTATGTAAATGCTTCTTTCTCATTATACAGGAAATTCGATTGCTTTTTTTTTATTGGACTCTTGTTAAACAGACGAGTTTGTGTCGTCTTTCAGTTGCTAAACTAATCTGAAAAAAAGAGATAAATTTCCTCCCTTTTTACCGTTTTGGCAACCCACCTGCAGCTGAACTTTAAGATCGCTGAGCACTGGTACTTCAACTCGGGTTCAAATCCCAGTGAACGGATTGGCTGAATGGGAGTTTTCGTGATTGGTGTATACGAGTCAGCATTCCTTAAAAAAAACCTCTACAAAGACATGCTTTCCTCCAAGCATTGCATGCTTTACCATTATTCAAATAATCAGATTTAATTTAACGTTTTTCTAATTTCTATTTTTGACTGTAATAGAAGGTTCTATAGCCTCCAGCATTTGAAATAATTCGATAATGCTTAATTGTATGCATAATAATATGCATTTCAATATATTCGTTATTCAAACGCAACGGCCTGAACAGGCAATACGGAAAACGTTGAAAAAGCAGGAAACGCTGAAGCAAAATAAATAAAATGTATAAAATATCTAAGCCTTGGTGACATATGAAATTTATACGCTGCAGATTATACAATTAAGTTTGCCAACTTTGGCCTCTAAACGCGGAGGCAGCTTTAAAAAGGAAATACCAAAATATTTAAGTGCAAAAGCATAAAACGTACAAACAAAAGCAGGAAAACACAATCGCATAGTTAAGAAAGAGGAGACATTGAATCGTTTGCTATTCACTAAAATACTTCTGCTCGACAGGATAGGATAAATAAATTACAGGAATCTTTAACTTATTTTATTTAAGATATTTTTGTTAATATTTAATGTTTTTATAAATAAAGATTTTATTAAATGTAAAATGCATTCACAAACGTATGAACTAATAGGTCTCAGTTTTTTTCACCATCGCTAGACCATCATTCCCCTCCCTTCCAAAACAATCCTAAATTATTTAAATTTAGATTACTTTTAATGTGTTTTATAAATTAAACCAGAAAAGTGTAGAAAAGGTTGATAAATATCAAAACTTAAATAAAAGTATTTTTTATATATATAAACTAAATAAATAAACAAAGGTCCGACCGAATTCCCCCCTTCCTTAAAGCTCTGAAATTCCCCAGCAGGGTAGAATTCCCTCCTGGTTGAGGACCCGTGGTACAAACTTACGTAACATTTACGTACAATTTCCTCATATCCTTATACATATGCACTATATTCATAAATATTTTATAAAATTAATACATATTCTTATTTTAAATTAGTTAACAAGTTAAATATAAAACATATGAACGATATCTTATTATAAATTACCTATTATTTATAAGATTTACTTGCATCAGGAGTAATTTTTTTAATCGGAAAATTTGTTAATATTGACTGCATGATTTTTTTTTATCTATTTGGAATAAATTTCGAACGCTTATCGAATTTGTTTTCCAACTTTAGCAAAACGATCAGTGTTTTGATCGCTATTTTCAAGTTCTGAAGACCTTGATCTAATTTGAAAGAGGCTTTAGATAATCATTTTCTAATAAATTTCTTTGATGGTTTCTGTTTTTGTTTCTTTAGTTTCTTCTACTACAGCTATTTCATTTTGGAAATCAATCATATCTTCATCAATCAATTCTTTGTGATCCACTAATTCTTCTACATCATCGATACTGATGCCTAGATCCGCCATACTTGCTATTTGAATTATTTTCTTCTTTATAATCTTTTTCTTTCTTTTATAATCTTCTTTATAATACTAAAATAGGCAGTTCATGGTCGAAGTGACTCTTCGCTCATTTACGATCGTAACGTGTGACGTCATTACTGCACACGGGACATCAGAGAGCTTTGGCGAATTAAAGGACTCGATCTTTTTTCTGCAATAGTCGTTGCCATGTTTGTATTATCCTGGTTTGGGGAGTTTTGTTAATTATGGCAAAGCCTTGAGGGCTATCTGTCTAACGGAAGCGATGCCTTTGTGAAGGACTTTCTAAGGGAAACTTGTTCGTATACACGTTACACATGGAGAAAACTACGAAAACACCTATGCAGCAAGCCCGTTCGCGGGTTTCGAACCTCGGATCGAATTAACAGTGTTCGATCCGAAGTTCAACGACTTTACCCCTCGACCGCTGGCGGACCTCATGGCTTGGGGAGAGAAATGGACTTGAAATGCCTATTCTAAAATAACAGAGAATAGGTTTTTTTTGCAAGAAATCGAGTTCATTTCATTCTTTCAGCATTTTCTGCAGATGCACCTTTTCCGAATTCCTCATATACATTGTTCTGAAACTTCTTTCCACGAACTTTGAATATTCTGAATGCATTTATTAATACTATATGTTTTCCTTAAAAATCGCGTAATAATATAGCATCATTGTGTATTGCTTTTATTGCCTGAGAAAACGTAGTTCTCAGATATTATGATTTGAACAGTGCCATCCAACCTTGATGCATAGTTTGAATCGCAGCTATTGTGATCTACTGGGTCAAAAGACGAAATTTTGCTTGGTTTTTATTTCTCGAAAGCATGACTTAGGATATATATTACATTTATATATTTCAATGTTCTGAGATAGGTATTACAACGCAAATTCATTCGTCATTCCTCTCAGTAGAACGGGAGATACAGAACTGTCTCTCTTTCTCTCTCTCTCTTTTTTTTTTGTGGTGTGTGCGTGTGTGCGCGCGCGTGCATTCAGAGTGTACCTCTGGAATGAAATTATTTCAGAACCAACCTTCGGAATATGAGAGTTGGCATGCACCTCTGGAATAAAAGAGTTTGACAACCAGCCCTAATCAGAGGCTGAAAAATCGCGTAATAGTATAGCATCATTGTTTATTGCTTTTAATGCCTGAGAAAACGTAGTTCTCAGATAATATGATTTAAACAGAGCCATCTAGCCTTGATGCATAGTTTGAATCACAGCTATTGTGATCTACTGGGTCAAAAGACGAAATTTAGATAAGTAATAAAGGAAATTTAGGATATATATAAATCTAATATATATACTAAATTTCGTCTTTTGACCCAATAGATCACAATAAGGACTGCTGCATGTATAAAGACTGCTAGTAGTGACGTATGGACCTGGGTTCGAATACAGATGAACCTGCTGGTTGCATGGTTACTTTTTATTCGTCATGTGTAACATAAATACTAAGCCAGTTTTCCTTCTATAAACTGGATGGTTCCATGGTTAGTTTTCATTCCCCATGTATAATCTAAATACGAGCCAGTTTTCCTTAGAAAGTTCTCCATGAAAGCATGGCTCCCTTAAGGCAGATACCCTTGCGAACTTTCCCGTATTCATAGAACCAAATTATTAAGTAACAAAATGGAATAAAAATTTCATTAAGTCTTTGAGATTACTGCTGTAGTAAACCTACAATTCGTTCTTGTCAATATTTTTTAGAGCTCAAGGTTTTGTGAATGTTGAGTGAAAATGGTTTTAATTGAAAACCAGCATAAGTTTCTCCAATACGAAGTATAACCCTACTTTTAAGTAACCCCATACAAGACCCCGATAAAGCAACTTGTGAATTTGTTCTAATACTTTACCCCAGAATAGCAATTAATCTTAGTTTCTGGCCATTGTCAACAAAAATCATCATAAGTTTGACTGCTGTAAGTCGAACATTACCTCTGTATGACGTGAATAAAAAAAAGACAGGACAGTGATCAATTCAATTTAAATTTAATTGTTAGTAAAACTTAAAGTAACTGTCCCTGTTCCCCCCTTACATTAAAATATTTTTACAAAATTCTCATTATTTGCTTAGGCATCAATAAATGTTTTCTTCACTTATCTTCATGCATATTTATAAAATTTCTACTGTTTACACCAGTTTCTAAAAGTATGAAGAACGCTGGCGTGGAAAAGCCTGCTGACGTCATCGCCACTGACGCCGACACTCAATATTTTCCACTACGGACCTTGCCCTCGGCTAGGATTATTTTTCATAAACGGTCACGTTTGGAACATCCCAAATCTTTAATAATTCACAGGACTGGAAAAGATAGTACAAAAAGGAAAACAATTCACTTTCTCCTCTCGCTGAAGCAGGAAGTAATTCGTTTGGGAGGCGAGATTGCATTTTGCCAGCCCATTATTCGTAGCCGCTGAATGGAACAGTTCATGGAAGGTTAGAAATTACGAGGCTCGTTTAATTTCTGTCGCCATTTTAATCAAAGCGTAGAGCAAAACGCACAATGCTGGAGAAGCACCATGTTAATAAGGATTAGGTGGGGAATAATATTTGTAAAGTGAACTTGAGTAACTATAGAGTTCAGTTTGAATAATTAATAAATACATTCTCTATTCTATACGGAATTGTTTTTATAGATTTTAGGTATCACGTTTTATTATGCCGGGTTATTCAAGATACTGTAAAACATTTTTAAAATTCATAATAAATAAACTACGCATCCGATAACAAATTTTAAATGTATTGAAATAAAGTCATCGAGATTTTTATACATTTCCCAAATGCTCAGTCTTTGCTAAAATCTTTACTGATACAATTGCCATCTATAATTTGATTTGGTTTGGTTTATTTAATTACAAAGCACATAAGAGTTATCTGCCTAAGGGAAGGGATGCCTATCTCTCCCCTTAGGCAAGAAAAAGAAGAAAGAAACAAAACCTGGAAAGCAAATTCTTAAGTCGCACCAAAGGATTTGTTAAGGTTTTTTTTTTTTTGTTCTCACTGAGCATCGCAAGTTACCAATCCGCTCTTCGACTCCCTCCTACTAACACAATTCTTTTGTATTTTTAGCTTTATTATTAAGTATCGCTTTCTTCGCACTTACGTGACATAAAATTCAAGAGCAAAACCCAAAAAAACTTAAAAACAATATATCTTTAGAATTCCCGACAGAATGTTAGCAATTTCTGTACATTCTTTTTTTTATATTCGCTATATTATTTGTTTGAAACCTAGCCGCTCGGGTGGCCAGTCACCTAAAAGAGTTATCATAAATAGGAAAATAGTACAGAATGATTTTAATGATTCCAGTTATTATCATTTCATAAAAGTATTTAACATTTATAATTAGACATTTCAGACTTTAAGTGTATTTTTATGCCATCAATCATACCAAAAATAAGAAAAATATTTTTAAGAACTGAGTTTATTGCTATTAAATCGCTTTGTTTGTTACTCAAGAAAAGATAAAAAAATGAAATTTTAAAGTTAAATTTTGCGCTTTACTGAATTACACACTGGTGCGCGGAGATAATACATATTGTTACGGATTTCATATTTATTTGGCTATCTATTTAGAATTGTAATTAAAATTGCTTTGTATTTCCAGTGCAACGCAGACGATTTTTTGAAGAGAAAGCTACGTCGGAAAAAAAAAGAAAAGAAAAATAAAAGGGCGCGTGCATTTAATGTTTAATAAATAAATATCTCGTAATTACTGTTGCCATATAGAAAAATCGAGATTGTTCTACTGATAATTAAAAAGCTTATAAAAGCCGAATTGAAACACCTCATCTCAGTTGTTGTTGTAGTTGTAGCTGCTTAAAGCGAACTGCTGTTTGTTTACTTTATGCTGTAGCAATTTCGCTGTGAGATAGAATTATTTTATCTGTTTTGAATTGAGTTTTGCGATATTTTGATTTTGTGCGAATATCATTTGAGATACTGTGATATTGTGCGAATACCTCTGAAGAAATATTTCAGCATTTTGACTTATTTCTTGTGGAAACAATAATTTTTTTTTAACTTTTTAACGATTTGTGCATTCAATCCATAACGAACCCATACGCACGCAACAATATTCTATTTAAGGCAGTGGTAAAATATTGCTTTCAAATACCCGAATATGACGATTAAAATTAAGAGATAAATATTTTACATTTTGCCGAATGGCAACAGTCTGGCGTCCTAAGGATTAAAATGCTGTATTTCGAACAGTGCTGCCACTTCTCCCTTTTAGATTACTAAGTTTGTTAAATAAAAATTCATTAAATTTGTACAAAATATTAAATAAATCAAAAGCAAATTCAAAATTCAAAATTCAGGCTTCGAGGTGCCCGTGTTCAAGGTGGGGGACTACGTGTATTAAAAATTCGATGGCTCTAGGTGTCGTCGTTCTGTTGATAAACTGATTGTTTATAATATACAGGCAAGCTAAAATAACCAGCTGAAAAACTTTTTAATAATACATCTAATCTTTATGAATCTGCCTTTATAATAGCATACAATAAATTATTTAACCCACCTACATTATCAATGTACAGCTTTCCTGGCGTTACTTCGTCTGCAGACGTCACTCTCAAAATCATTTCAGAAATATTTCCACAAGAGGATGATCCATATTATTCAAATACAGAAGATAATGAAATTTATAATAGAGAAAATATTACTAACATGGATGAAGTAGACTTTATCATAAAAGCACTAAATGATAAAAAGGCTCCAGGTCCAAACGGAATAGGCAATATCATCTTAAAACAAATGTTTACTCTAATAAAATTATCATCAAATCATTTATTACAGCATGTTAGAAATTTAGCACCTTTCCTACAATTCTAAAAAATGCAGAAATAGTTTTATTTCATAAAAAGAATAAACCCATGAACAATTCTTTATCTTATAGACCAATCTGCCTCCTTCCCTCCCTTGGCAAATTACAAGAAAAAAATCATATTTTCAAGATTATCCTACCATTTACATAAAAATAGAATTATCTACAAAAACCAGTTTGGATTCATTCCAAATAAATCTATCGATCACGCTTTTCAAAAACTCTTAGAGGTTATCCAATTCAATAAAAATCAAAAACGGCACTCAGTAATAATTTCTTTGGATATTCAATCTACCTTCTACGCAATAAGATGGAAAGGATATAATCTACATCCTGAACTCAACTGACTGTCCCAAAGATATCCCAATGTTTTCTGTCCTAATATTATTATACATTAATAATTAATAAGCATATTATAATCTTATTTATGTTTCTGTACTAATATATTATTTTATTTTATTATTGTTCCTTATATGTTTACTTATTTTAGATTTTATCATTCATTAGTTATGAACTAATACATATATCATTTATCCATTTATTATTTTGATTGTAATAAATAACTAGAAATATATAATAATATAGAAATATATAATATAATTTGATTGTAATAAATAACTAGAAATATATAATATAATTCCTTAATAACTAGAAATATATAATATATTAACACTAATCCCATATTTTCCTAATATTCTCTTTTCAACTCTTCATCTCTTTAATCCCTTTCATCTATAATATTAATAATCTTTATTGTTATTAATCTACTTCATCTGTAATTGCATTGTTTTACGTTTTTCATCATACTGTCATATTCTACTGCATTATACTATTTTTTAACTCATTGCAATTCTACTAACCTTAATATCAGATAGTAGTTTTACTCCTATTTAATATTAGTACTATTACTGTTAAAAATTTTATTACTATTACATTTATTCTTTCATATATTGATAATACCAGTTACGCTAATCATTATATCATTCACATTTAATTATCAATATTACAGTTTTGTATTATTAGTGTTGTAGTTAACTCTGTATTTCAGTTATTAAGATTTACAGCTGTAATATTTCAACATTTATAACAGTGGTTCAGTATTAATCATCTTTCTCAAGTCTTTCATTTTTCAATTTATTATCTATTTACCTACTTTTCTTAACATTTATCTTAAATATAATTTCTTCAATAAGTTTAAAATACTTCTTTTCTTCTATTAATTATAATACTTACCTAATCCTTCTTTTCTCATAACTGTAAAATAAATTATTAATTAGAAGAATATTAACCAT
>KK119453.1:427396-449720 GCA_000611955.2 Stegodyphus mimosarum
CCTAACTGAACAGAAATTAATGGTATAAGTACTTTTATTTTAGTTGAAACCCAGATGGGTTTATGTGTCAGGAAAATAAAATAAAATATTAATAATTAATAAATTTCATTGTTTATCTTCGCCGAAAACAAAGCGTAGTTTTTATTTTAGTTCAAAGAAATAGTTTTAACTGGCGAATATTTACTGCAACTAAATACGATAAACAAAAAATTAAATTTCTTCACGACCAGCAGCAAATGCGTATTATAACTACGGAATAACTACAACCCATTTACTCTAATGTAGCAAATAGACGATCAGCGTCGCAGAATGGCGGCTTGGTGTCAATCCTCTCCAAGGTGCGGAGATAGAGGTTAAAACTCTGTGCCTGGTTCGGAAGGTGAATTGGCCGCGCAGTGCCAAGACCTGGTTAGGTGGAGCACGTATTTCACTATAAAACTAGTTACCCTATTGTTTCGAATCTCTGTTCAAGTTGAGGTACCAATTAATCCGGATATATGGAGTTAGTTCTACTAATTCTTTTTACTTATGATCATCTAAAAGAGAATTTTATTACTAATATTTAGTACTTAACATGAAATATTTATAAATATTCCACACAATAAATAAAATTTCAATTATAAAATATTTCATACAACAGATTAAACAGTACTGCATCATTTACTTTTATCTATTCCCGATCTGAATGCTATGATAGAAGCCTTTGGCTGCGGTTTGAACGTAGGGTTATAGATGGACAGACTGTTGATCAGAAGACCCTTTTGATAGATAAGTTGAGACAAGAAATCTTTGATATACGCTTCCATTTTCTTGCTCAAAATCAGGATGTAGTTGGATACGAAACTAATTTGCCATAATCGCCGTTGTTGAACGGCGATTATGAACTCTGATTAATGACAACTATACCACCTCACCACAAATGATTACTCACAAATCTGCCCATATAAGATTTTATCCCCGGACATATGACAAAAACTGCAACAACAACATTTTGAAATATCCAACAAGAGAATAGCATGACCATCAGAGAACAGAAGGCTAAACTGTGATTCGTTTCGATCTCAGCATCCGTCGATTAAAGGACGGTGCTCTTGAGGCTTTTATAGTTTTCCTCATATATAATGTAACTACGAACTTTTATCTTTGAAAATATTTCATAAAATATTCTTGTCCCTTATTCGGTAACTCATTCTTGCTTTCCATCATTAATTTACTATTAACTAATCCGTGTGCAAAACGTTAAATGACACGGAAACATTCCGCATTACCTGTCCATTCGTCAATCACACATAGAAAAATCATCAACCTAAGCCCGTGCTTTTATAACTGTAATTTTAATGATACGTATTTAGAAATGTAAAAAAGGAATGGATTATTTCAAAGAAAAGAAAATTGCTTACCATTTCTCATAACCGAAAACCATTTCTCTCATTTAAATATTGCTCAGATATAGGATCACAAACCGTTAAGACCGCCATAACAATGACGGAGGAAAGAGAAATCTCTATAATGGATTACGAGTCATCTAAACTTACACTTATTCGTGTGGCTACTTATCTAATGTCATTTGGTACGAATTGAGATGAACTGAAAATACATTTAAGCACCTTATTCTAGAAATTCCGCACATTTAAAGATAATAAGATGCCTGGTAGATTCAGCATAAAGCAGAATAACTTGATCAGACCTGAGTGCAATATTTGGGTATTGAAGAAAGTCTTTAAGCATTTATCATCTAACACGTAGATTTGCAAACTTTCATGGCTCTCTGCCCCTTTTACAAAACCTTACACTGCTTTTCAAACGCGTTGGAACTATGGAAATAAGATACGAAATATTCGGACACACTTAGCGCTTTAAAATTTCCCTGTATTTACTCATCTGTCATGAGTTTGCTTTCTTTTCCATTTATATGTGATCATAATCACCCATAGTACTGAAATTTAGAGAGTTTTATTTATCACCCGCTTCACCATTTGGCACTACACGGATAAAAAAGGGATAAGGTCTTTGTAAGGCAAATTGGCTCATATCCATGCTACACATAGAAAAAAACCATCAAAATGCTCTTGCAGCTAGTATGAGCAGTCCGTTCGCCTGGACTCGAACCGCGGACCGAGCTACCAGAGAGAGCTTTTAACGCTTGGCGCTGGGAGGCGGAGGCATTAGAGTTATTGTTTAAACAGAAAAGGATAAAGATAATAAAAATCCTGAGACCTTTTATCACATTTCTCGTAAAGCGCTCAATTAATATTTTATGCTAAATCAATGAATTGTTGTTATTTAATTCATTATAAAATGTAATTATTTAATTTGCATTAATTTCCTAAATTACGTGAAACTTGAATTTTTAGGAAAGGGAAATTTAAGTTACACATTTATAATTTAGAAAAACGTAATTAAAAAGAGGCTGCTTAGCGATATTTATTTCATAAGCGCATTTAATAAAATTGGAAATTTCATCTTTTATATTCTCATCAGCATAAATAATAATTTATAAAGAATTCTGACTTTTTTATTTGGCATCAGCTCTTAGCCCTAAAAGTGCACTTTATTTTCCCACATCAAAAAGTTCTGTTAGCAAGTCAGGCAGTTTTAGAAGAAATTCTCAAAGCAAAAGCATTCTACATATTAAAATTCTGCAAAATAAATAAACAAATATAAATAAAAGGAAACCTTGAAATGATGTGGATTTTTAATAAAACTTTATTGATTTCGAAGGCAATTATATATAAGTTCTCGTTTTGTTTTTTCAGAATCAAAATACTTTAGAAAAGGAAAACTTTTACTAGCGATTGCTCTCGAAATCGATAGTGAAAACATTTTGCTCCTGACGAGGAGGGATCTTCGATCGCTTTACTGAAACTGATTGAGTTTATTCAAAATCTATACCAGACTAAGGTTGTGTTTTTGCTAAATTTCTCATTTTACACTGATGTCATTCTCTTCCAAATGCATTCAGTTTCATTAAGTGTGACAGTGAGCTAAAACTTTTGCATTGCATTTCAGAATTTTTCTGTTCTTCGCCGGCTGAGTTCCGAAACAGCTGTTTTTTAAAATTATGCAGCTGCAGAAATTATCAGTACTACTACCGACGGCGAATCATTTCATTAAATGATTTACAACAATCCAAATCGTGAACTACCACTGCCACTAAAAAAATACAAATAATACAATACCTGGAAACAACACGCTTTGTCTGGCTTTTGCTCAAATGGAATCTAAAATTTCTCTCACGCAATGCAAGACCGTTAAGATCAAATTCTGGACTTCGTGTCCCACACGGTTTGCTGCACGTAGGGTTGGCGCCAAGAACAGCAAGCAGCAGGACAGCAAAGAGCTTTTAAGGTTAGTCACTCTCGCTGTAAACAGAAGCAAAAGACAAGGCAAGCGTGAAAAGAGACTAAAAAATGCATGCTGCCCATTAGACACGTGACTCACGGATACAATAATTGGAATATTCTGACGATACGTGGGGTTATTGAACCCTTTGGCAAACGACATTTAAGAAGGAAAAGAATTAAGTGTTCTTTAAATTTTCTGCGGTCGACTTTTTAGCGTGATTTTCTCCTGACTGGGATTATACGTCTGCTTTGTGGCGTCACTCGATACTCTATTGAGAACCGCTTCTTAAAATAAATCTCTTCAGCCTCGATGCAACGTGATATTGAAGGAAATAACAGCAAAAACTTCCTTTCTAATAAAATGGTAATCAAAATTTCTTAGTAAAAAAATTTGACTTCGAGATGAATTATTCTTTAATGGAAGCTATGGTTTTCTTTTAAATTCTGCAGCTGTATTTTAAGAAAGCGTGCTTGCTTTAAATTGCATCCGTTCGACTTATGCTGTGTAACTGAATGGTAAAAGATGTGGAGTCTGCTTAGAAACCCATGAAATTTGACGAAGTCAAATTACTTCTTAAACATCCTGCTCGTCTTCTACTAGTATGGCTACAGTATCCCATGAATATTGCCAGTCACTGAAGTCTTCTTCTGTGTAAGTAATATACAGTAATTTGTCTTCGAATTTACATATTCGTACAATAAGTTTAGTGTTATTAGGAATTAGACCTGATTTTTGAAACCCTTGGAGGTATGAGGTGCTATTCTACCGCACTTTCGTTAAACTATACAGTATTTTTTAATTCCACAAATTTAATTATTAACAATCAATTAGAAGGCGTATTACAAATTATCGTTTTTTTACATATATATATATATATATATCTGTGTGTGTATATGTGTGTGTAAATTGTATGCTGTATTATTTCCTCAACGCAAGCTACAGGAACTAAATTGTTATTAAGAAAGCCATTAAATTAATTGGTTACTTTGTGGACTAGGATAAAGTACAGGAGGGTGTCTGCTTTCGAGAGAACTTTATAAAGACAGATATAATCTGTCGGCAGATCAGAAATAATATTTCAAAAATTAAATCTTTCCCTTATTATGTCTCAAGATTCGATAAATATTTTCTTTAAGAATTTAATACCCTCATTAAATTAAAACGGACAAAATTCCTTAAATTTCTGTTAGTATAATATGCGAAACCTCTATGGCAAATACAAGCAAAACATTTTAATGACTGAGTTATTTGCCAATATTTTTGCAATAACAAGAAAATCGCAAATGATCTCACGCTCTCGACATTATTGCTTCAGTCTTCGGAGTCTACTCAGCTCATAATGTATGACAATTATGAGAGATCCGTTCAGTAGAGACACATGCCTTCGTGAAGGGCTTTCTAAAAGCAACAAACTCATATTCACGTTGCAAATAGGGCAAAAAACTCAAATGAAATTTTTAAAAAAATTCTGAAAGGATTCAGATTTTAATGGTCGCCCGAATGTGCTCTCTTAATGTTAATATGCTTTATGAGTAGGCATTATCAGTTGAGCTTCTATACATTCAGCTTCTATACATTTGAAAAGGGAAAAAATATACACAGTAATTCTAAAAAATATTTAGTTTCTTAAATTAGAAATATTATGAATTAAATGCATTTTTATTTAAATCTAACGGATTAAAATGTAAAAAAAAGTAATATTCTTTAGAACTGTACCTTTTGTTTTTAACCAGCTTTGCTTGTTAATCAGTAACAGACAGATTAAAAATGAAAAATAAATATCTTATATTCCGCAGAATTGCAACAGACCCGAAGGAAAAATGAAACAGCGCATTTACAACCCACTATGCAAAATCACATTTCGAGACTAAAAAACCTTTTGGGCTGAAAAAAAGAAAACTAAAATACAATCAAACGTACCTTATTTAATGTGTTTATCGATGCATTAATTAGCATTTTTCTTTCTACGGTAAAGCGTTCATCAGTAAATGAGTGGTAATAACCCAGAACACTAGAAGTTGACGAGGTTTGAAGTCACCACACACATGCCAGCTACTTGAGAGTTTTCTAGATTTTTTATGTGACATAAATAGGACAAATTTTCCTTATAAAATTCTTTAAAAGGATACCCCTTTGCTTCGGAAAAAAAGCCCTAGTGTATTTTAATATAGAATCCTAGCTTACATATTCCTTTGGAAAATAAATGTACAGACCTCTTTTTGTCTTAAATGAAGCAAAGCACTGCAGATATTATAAATTTTATTGCCGCTATGCAACAAAAAAGAATTTTTATCACAGGTTTGAGCATTTTTTTATAATATTATCTATTCAAATAGAACTCGTATTTGCATATAAATGATAAGGCCATGCTACTCTTAATTTGTTATAAGTATTTTATGCTGTACTTTTCGTTTCAAGTTTTTCAAAGTATCAGAAATGTTCAAAAATATTTTTCAAAATATTGAGTAAAAAAATTCCACAGCGCAGTTTCAAATCTGCTTTGTCCAAAGGTCAGCTGTGGTCATTATTGACTCTTTATTTACGAGGTGTTTTTATGGTGAATAAAGTTCTGTGGCATATTTTCAGAAATGAGAGCAAATATTGATCGTTTTCGTCAATTGAGATTAAAGATGCTTTGATTTTTTATTTCTGCATTGTTTATCATCTCAAATTAAGTTTTACTTTTAGTTTCGATGTTCTTAATTTTTTAATCTATTTTACACATTTATTTTCCGATTTAAGTATATAGAATTTAAAGTTACCTCTGATATTAAGAAACAGTTAATAATTAAGGAAATTAGCTTTTTTCGCACATCCATATGTATGCATAAGAAGTGTAAAAAAGAATATTTTTGTTGTTCTTTCGTTAACTTACTTTCGTTTCCTTCGTTTCGTTAACTTGATGTAATAAAGTAAAAAAAGGAAAAACTCAAAAAATAACATCTCTGTATATCGAAGTTGAAGACAGCATAATTGTTTATTTATTTATTAATTCTTTTATTATTCTATTTTCTTATACATTTAAACATTTAGTTCTTGTTTTATTTTAAAATATTTCTTCCTTTTTTGCTTTGTTTTGTAAACGTCTAACTATTCTGAAAAGATTAGATAAAGTTTTTCTCTTTTCTTTAATCATCCTTACTAAATGTATTGCAATTTTTAATGTATTATTTAGTTCATGGATGGGTTGAACTTATATAATTTATTACATATTTTAGGATGCATATGTATGTGAAATGAAAACCGATAAGATCAAATATTAATTTTAATTTTCCTCTTTATTTTTTAATTTGATTATTTATCCTTTCATCCTAAAAGTAGTATATGCTTATTATAAATCTCTCTAAACTGCGTCATTTTTCAAAATTAATGCTTTCCACACGGTTTTTACACAACACTAATGATGCAGATACTTACATAATATTCTAACCAATAATAATTTCAAACTTGCAAACCTAAATTTAAAATCAGGTAATCAAAACTGAACTAAACTCGGATCATCCTGAACCGAGTTTTCATCTCAAATATATCGCATTCCTGTTATAGCTTCGCTGCCTTCTAAATTTACTCTTCGCTACACTTTCTTTAGCTACTAAAAATGTAAACAGTCATTCAACAAACGGTGCGTTTACCCTAATTTATCTGTGAGTTCATTAGAAGTGTTTGTCTGTAACAAAACATTGTTTCGTCAAGAAAGAAAAGAACTGTTGAGAATTGCTAGCTTGAGGCAATATTCATTTCAGAAACATTATTTCAAAGGAAGAGAAAATTTTTTGAAGTCTTAAATTAATAAATCTTAAGTTAAAAAGTTTTTAATAAATTAAAACTTTTTGAAAATTTCTAATGACAAGACAAAATACAACAAGAAGTTCAAAGATAGAACATAGCAGAAGTGACCATGTCATTGCCTAGGACAGTCTCTAGCACACCAATATCAGATGGTCTCGGAGTCATAACCAAGAAGTGCCCCACAGCGACGAAGCTGGGCTCTGTTCACGGATTCCATAATATTACAGAAGGGACAAAATGGTTGAGCAAATATACCAGTTCGGTAAGAAATGTTGGCCCATAGCCTGTAACTAGCCAAAAAAGAGTCACAGCATTACGTCATGGATATCCTGTCAGGCAAATGAAATCTTCAGCCTTCATTGTTTCGTTTTAATGCTTTAATGCTATCCAACAATTTTAGTTGAAGTCTTTGTTTCATAGACTGTTTTATGTTTAGCTTTATTACCGCCGAAACCCAACGCCTAATGCATGACCAATGCCATTTGTTAAACCGCAGTGGCCACTGGCAATTGTTATATTGTTAATATTTACATGGTATAGATATTACAAATTGGTTACATATTGATTAAAATATGTACAAAAATATTACATATTGATATACATACATAGGTATTACATATTGATTACATAACCGTGCATTAGTATTGTGTTACCATTACATATAATAATCCATAACTGTGCTTGAATCATATAACATATACATGGGTATTACATATTGATTACATTGATTACATAGCCGTGTATTAGTATTGTGTTACCATTATATATAGTGATTCATAACTGTGTTGAATCATATAACGTACACACACATAAAATACATATAAAATAATATACATATTAAAAACACATTAAAAGACATGAGCGATCAAAACAGTCATATAATAGTGCACAATAGATCATGTAAGTTCATGATAATAGTTCATAATTAAGGTATTAATTTGTTATAAGACATGAGAGTTCATAATAAACATTAGCTTTATCAAGTGGAATGACAAATTTGAGTTTGCTGATTGTAATAGTGATACGCAAGAAATCTGCCTATTCATTTTCATAGATGCCACTGTGTCCAGGGATCCACTGCATTCTAATTTTTTTATTTTTCTGCAGTATGCTTCGGATTAACTATCGCCACTGGAGAGATTACTGAAGAGCTGGGGGTTTCTGAAGAGCTAACAACTTAAATTGTTGCTCTTGAATGTGATAGCAAGACAGCATTCTAGAATTTATAAATTTATAATGTAATGTCAAAAATTGTTTCAGGGAAATTCTAAGAGCCTCCACCATCAGTTAAATTGCCTCTCGATTTGGAACAAAGAAATGGGGTTTGCTGACGGCACGGTTTCTTATATTCCCTATCAATTAGACCACATTCCTCTCTAATTTTACGAACTTTTTTGTAGGAAGCCACACTGAGTCTTGAGATTTCTAGTCGCGTCCCGATAATTAGTCCAGAAAGGATCTCCAGTGCGAATCTTATTAATTTAACATTAATAGATCAATTTAAGATTAATAAATTAATTTTTAATAAATTAATCACTGAGATTTAAAATTAAAATTTTCAAACTCTTAAAAACTTTAAAGTTTAATGTACTGTTTTCATCATCTTCTAAAAGGAAATTTCTGTAAATGTGAGACACGATGAGCATTGTCGGAAATGTGAGAAACAAATGTGCTATATAATAAATACTGTGTCTTAAGATTTGCTTTAAAAGTACTTGTTGTTAAAAAAAAGGAGGAAAAAGAAAATTCGTGGAATCTGGTCAGAACTACTATTGAAATAAAATTACCGCTGAAACCATTTTGTCTCAGTTAACATGAATTTGTATTTAACCAGTACTTTTCGTATGGTATGAGAAATTCCTGAGATTATTACTTTCAAAATAAAAGGAAAAAAGAGAGGAAGTTCGTAGTGAAGAGACGCAACTCGTGTTTTTTTTTTCAATAACTGCAAAATAACTGTTACAATGAGGAAAATTCAAAAACGGTACGACCCTGAGAAAGAATATAAATAGCAGGAAATTTCAGAAGCAAAAACTGGAGTGAAAAAAATGACAAAATGAAAAATAAAGAGATTTAATGAATAAAAAGTTAAGAAGAAAATACTTACTTAAATTACTAAACTGTAAAAAATTAGAAAAAGCTTCTTTTGGCTCTTGATTTTTTCTGTGAGATGATTGAGGTTCTATGGTATTTGCTGTTAGTGGCATAGACCACATCTTGAGTAATACAGTCAGCCCCGAGCATAGAGGCAGTCTTTCTCGGAAAGATTATCCGCATTTAGGAAGCGGATTTTTGGAGGACGCCATCTAAATTGTTATCCCCAGCAACGACAAAGCAAAAGTATATTTTATTTTCAATGATTTATATGTTTAATTTATACAAAGGGCCAGCTGTACTGATTGCTTAAGGTGCCCAAACTACTGAAGCAGGACTTGTTGATGTAACAACCTGCAAGCTGCAGTATTTATTGTTACTCACTTTAAAGCAGCATAACACATTTAATACACGTAACAGTAAATATAACTGAACGCCATTAATTAAATCAGTGTCTTGTAGTCATGCTATCTTACAGGTTCACTAGTTGTGATGTAGCGTGTAAGCAAATCAATGTGTTCTGTTGACGCCATCTTACAAGTTCATTTGCTGTGATGTGATGTGTAAAAAGTCAGTGTCTTGTATTCAGGCTATCTTACAGATTCACTTACTGTGAATGTTTCGTAATTTCCGAATTTTTTTTGTAAATTGCATTTTTAAGCCTATTAGTATCAGACAAGGTGTCAATGAAAATTTCAACTTCAGTTTTCAAAAACTCCCATAAAAAAGGCCTGCTGCATTTCCGAAGTGATTTCGCTGCCGGTTTGATGACGTTCAGTTGTAAGGTATTTCTCCCGCCTTCTTCGCACGCCTTCGTGGTGTAGTGGTCTGCATGCTCGACGCGTAGCCGAGAGGTCCGTGGTTCGATTTCCGGCGAAGGCGTTGCTCATGTCTCTTGCTTACTTGCAAGAATGTTACTTGCAAGAATGTGTATAAGATTTGAATTAAAATACGCATTACAAATTAGGCTCTGGTCTACAGTCTTGCCTGCTTTAATTCAATCCCAAGAAAACAGATCATTACAAGCATGTTCTTGGGATAGAAAGAGGAAATTTCAGACGTCCTGGTTGCCTCGGAACGTTGCTCCCTTCGTGATGGATATTAAATAAGAGTACAATTCGGAATAATTCATCTTCCCCTACAGCGAGGCTCTTAGGTACAGATACATAACTCTTTAAAACCATAACAGATCAAACGTTTTAGGTGAAACCACCCACACAGACAATATCTACTGTTGTGTGGCAAAGCTTCGTCGAGTTAAAAGCTCACCGCGATCAATTGTTAGTTCACGATCAGCGATTCCCGTTTTTCTTTTCAAAGAAAATATATTTCGTGTTTGATGATAGTTCGCATTAAAATAACTAATATCATAAATTTGATGAATCAGTGCGTTTGCTACAGATATTACGCTGGCTTTATTTGTAGGTTTTTGCAGTTCCTGGAAATTTCTCTAAAATGAAGAAATGCTTTATTGCTGGTTATTGACCTATTAATACAGCAGTAGAACGATGCTCCGTAACATCAAGTTCCAGTAACTACAAATTGCTAATAGGGCAAAACCACGTTATGTATGCCAGATATGACTAATACTAGTAATATCCGACGTAAAACTAGCATCGTTCAAGCTTAAAAAACGGTCGAATACATTCGAAGCGAAAACGCGAGTCTTTTGTATTAGGATTTATTCTAGAGGTAGTATTTATTCACTTTTGTTAAATACCAAATTCCCAATCGAAATGCCAATCAGGTTTGCGACTTTAGTTTTGCTTTATAATCATCTATAAAATTACATATTTAAATGTATTACCAAAAATACTCTCATGTTCAACTATTCACGGGGAGGAGGGATAAAGAGTTGATTTTAAGCATGCCAAGTTCCCGGATGTTAATATTAACGTGTACGAGAGGCAAACGAAATATGCATCGTCAAGAGACCGTCGAGCGATATTTATTTAGTGTGGAGTGTTTTTAAAACACAAGTATGTTACTTACTGCATTTCCTGGCAGGAAGCAGTTTAACCCAGGAGATATAAAGAGCTCATGTTAAAGTCAATTCACCGTAATCTGTGTGTTTAGTATACTTTGAAGAGCTTACTTTCAGTTCTAACAGTTATTTTAAGTTTAAACATGCTTTACTGTTTATTCTAATTTCCCATCTACTATTCCCTACCAGAATGAGTTTTTAGTATGGCGTTGTATGCAAATGAGCTAGAAGGAGTATTTAAGGAAGGTTCAGCTTACTTCGAAAGAGAGAGCTTAGGAGATCTTAGTGGAGCCTGTTTGCCGTCAGCCTACTTCGTTATTAAATCTACAAAGCTTGGCCGTATTGTACGTGCCTGTTGATAATCGCAGGCTAGATTAAATTAAGGGCCAACTACGTTAGATATTTGTATCTAACTTCGGCTCAGTCAGTTTGGTTTAGTATTAGATTAGTTTCTTATTTTTCTTTACTTGATTTGAAGCCCAAGTGGAGGCTTCCCTGTAGGCCCGAGAAGGGGCCGTCTGTCAATATTTCTAGGAAAGAATAAAGGATATTTCCATCCTTCTCTAGACTTTGTTGTTATACACGTGAACTCAGCGATAAGTCGCTCAAAAGTTCAGTCAGTTCCTCTACGTTCAGCATGGACCACGAAGAGAGGAACATTATAACTTTTCTCACAGAACACTTTTCTATTTCGAAATGTATTCTTATCATTTTGCTCTCAAGATTTCTTATTCATCTTTCGAAGCTTAAATCCTTTTTTGATCATGAACCTCTACTATTAAGTAGATAGAACAGCTTCTTGTTTCATCCAGAATTCATCCAAATCATTCCTAGATTTGCTTTCCGGAGACAAGAACAGCTGGATGCATGTGATTCTATGCTGGTACGTAAGAATATTAAAAGAAATATAAGCCAATTTCTTTTAAATATTCCTTCGCAAATTCGACTATTCTGAAGCAAAAAATCCTTAAATATTTTGCCCAGAGAATTTATTTAATTAACTTGATCAAATTTAAACTCTTTATCTTTAGGCTGGATTATTTGAATACGGTAAGATACACGAGGATTCAAAGGCCTATCTACTTAAAAGAAGAAATGCCTTCGTGGACTAAATTTTCTAAGGGAAATTAGCCTTTATTTACTTTACGAACGGGTAAAAATAAGGTTACTGTACTACAAAATTTGCTCTTCCCGACGAGAAATCTTTCAGCTTGTGACGTCACTATCTCATTGTCAGCTTGAAAGCAGCTACTCCTTTGAGGAACTACTCTAACTGTGTCTTCGTTTCTCCCTCTTCTCTAAGTCAAGCGACGTCACTGAGCTGGAGCGTTGGAAAGAGCATACTCTTGTTTGTGTACTAACCTTGGGTAAAGCCATGAAAATATCCAGGCAGGCAGCCCGTTCGCTGAAGTTCGGACTCAGATCAAATTACCAATGCTCAGCGGTTTTTAGTTGGTTTTATGTTTCGGCCTTCATGGGAGCTTAAACGATTTGCGCTTTATTTAATATTTTTACAATATTTTTAACCATTTCTCCATCCGTTTTTCATTGCCTCTTATAACATATTATTGTTTTATCTCGGATATTATATGATGTTTACCTTCCTCAAATGCCCTTTAAAACTCTTACTCTTGTTTCATATATGTAAACTAAAATTTAAACAAAATAATTTAGACAATTTATCTCATATTCGTTAACATTTACTATGTACGAAAACACACTTACTGACTTAGTTTTGCATCAAAATATGAGATTAGTGTCATAAATTTGCCCTTTTTATAAAACACCTTCAAGATATGAAGGTCATGTATATAAGGCCGCAGGTCCCCTTAAATGGCATTTCACTTTTCTAATAAAAGGCCATCAAAATGCGTTCGTTTCATAGTTTGGGCATTACGGTATACTGTGAACAGAATTCTTGGCAGTAATTCCTTAAAATATAATTTCATTCATTTTACTTTAATTTCTGTAGACGTAATTTACTAAATAATTTCTGTTGATATAATTCAGTAAACTTTAATTTCATTCTTTATGTTTCAAAGACAATTTCATCAACCAGCGGCAAAACGGAAAAGTCGCTAAACACTGGTAATTCAGTCTGGGATTCGAAACTCAAGGAACGGGCTGCCTGCCTGGGTGTTCTCGTGGTTTTTCTCTATGTGCAATCTGCATACAAGCCAATGTCCCTTAGAAATTCTTCCACAAAAGCTCCTTCCCTTAGGCAGACAACCTTCTTGTGCTTTACCGTAATTAAATAAACCAGAACAAACCAAAAAAACTGTTGCTGAAGCTGACGTAAAACTTTTGTTAATATTTATGCAGAATAAAACAAATTTTGTAGAAAACGGTTTGTTTTAAAAGATACCATAGGAGTTTAAACTTATTTAGAAAAGGCAATTTAAGAAATCTAGTTTTACAAGGAAAGTTCCATGTACAAAAACCACCTTAGGTGACTTTTTTTATCATATTCATTTGAAAATGAAATAGGAAAAGAGTTAAAATCCGGCAAAAAAAATTTTTAACAAATTCCTGTTAAATGCAATCTTTAATTAAATAAATTAGCGAGATTCCTTTTTCTGTTCAACTCCAAAACAAATACATTTTTTTTAGTTTGGAAAAGAAGCTTCAAATATCGTTTGTTGTAATTTAATCACCGATGAAAATTAATTATCGCAAGAAATGATTTTTCACAATCATTTATTCTTAAAAAAGTATGGTTCCTAACAATCACTATGAAATGTAATTCTTATTGATCTTTCTTCATCAGTTATAGAACACCAAATAATTTGAGACGGTCTCTTTTTGCCGTTAACAATGGAAAAAGTAAATTTACCTGAATAACAAGAAAGGCTATCATTAAATCAGTATGCTTTAAGATGTAACAGTAAACTTTTGGAAAATTTTTTTCTGTGATTCTGCCGATGTGATCATTAAACAACGTTTAATGGGCGACGAAGTACTGTTTTCTAATTTTCATTAGATAATTTTACTTTTTTTTTCGCGCATGGGAGAAAAAGCTTTATCTGAATGCTTGAAATCGGAAGGGTTTTATTATTATACGACCTTTATTATTTCTTAAGCATAAAATGGTGCATTATTTATATTTGTTTTGTTTTTTGAACTCGATGTTTATTTTTATTTTAATCGTCACACGTTTTTCTTCAATAACTTTATTAATTAAAGAATGGAGCATGTGAATAAAAAATAATTAATAATAATTCAAGACCAAGAAATCTGACACACAAACGTTTTCTCCCAAATTTGCATGACATTTTTACGTCATTCTAATTGCGTTTACAAAGAATTTAATAGAATTTAATTTACCTTGTTAAATTAGAATGCTTTAGTTGATTATTTAAATTTATCTGATTTTAAATAAGTTACTTTAATGTATTGAAATGTGTTCCAATTTTTACTTTAATGTTTGAATTATGTTCTATGTGTGTGCATAATATTCTGATTTTAGTATTTAAAAAAAAACCTAACCATCAATAACACCCACCTAAGGATGAACACACTATTTAATATTTTCTTGTTAAAGTGGATTCGCATAAGCTGTTGAAAATGGTTGTAGGAAAAAAATGTCACCAAGAAAATAAGGAACGGAAAGATAGGCACCGGAAAAATAGGAAACGGAAAATAAGTCACCATTCTTTTGCAATGGGAAAAATAAGGGATGTTTAGAAATATCGCCAAAATGGGAGATAAAAGTTTTATCATAACAACCATACCTGCGTAATAGGGAAATCTTCTGACGATGATTGAAAGAAGACAAGCGAGCTGCTGGCCTGTCCGATGGTAAAAATAGGGTGTTGACCAGCGGGTCATGGTCATTAGTGATTGTTCCCCTCGTACCCCATGTAGTTATAGGCTTAAGCTGTGGTTCAGGGGTGAAACATTGTCGCATAACTGAGCGTTAAAAGCAGTATTATAACAAACCGTTGTAGATGAATTTAGTCAGTTTGCGATAAAGATATTAAAACCTTCTATCGAAATGACCTTGCTCGGCTGCAGCTAGCTCAACGTCTTACCCTTAAAACCTCCCTCAAGAGAGCCCACTATAACCATGCCGGTTAAATTAGAATTTGGCAGGTTTACCCAACTCCGACTGGCGACATTATTTAGAGTTCCTTTTTTTCCGTTCCTTATTTTCCGGGCGCTTTCTTTCCGTTTCCATTTTTTCCAGGGGACATTTTTTCCGCACACCGTTGAGGATATTTGAAATTTGCATATTACGGATTGAGTGAATAAGCTTGCGAATTTAGGCCACTTAATCGCGGGTGTAGCATTAAAAAGGTTAGGTTAGGTTGTTTGATTACGACAAAGCAACTCAGGGCTATCTGCATGTGGGGAGGGACATCTTCGTGGAGAAATGTCTAAGTGAAACTGGCTTCACGTTATATATTGGGAAAACTACAATAACCAACCACGCAGCCAGCCCGCTTTCCCGGATTTCATTCCAACTCGAACTACCAGTGTTCATCGTCGTTACCACACGGCCGCTTGTGGGCCGCATTAATAGGAAACCTCACTAATGCAGTCGACAATACACTCATTTTTTTGTTACCCTTATATAGTCTACTTTGTGCTCAACGTCTTTTAAACTCTTCCTTTTTTCCTCATTATTTGGCTTAACTATTACAACCTTTTTCTAAATTTAATTTAATATTCAATTTTGTACAGTTCTTTCACCCTCCTGCCAATCCAGAGGTATTTTTTGTTAACTCCTTATTTTCAGCCTATCAGAAACTCCTGCCTCAACCCAGCTTATTATACCTGGTTTCTTCCGCGGTTCTGCGGCGAGTGCTCAACATCTCAACTAACTGATTGGAAGTGTCCGACTTTACGCGAGACTTTTTTCATCTGGAGCGCATTTTCCTCTCCTGAACTACTTACAACCTTCGAAATGCCAGCCATAATTTTCTGTTAACTTACTTACCTATTACGCATAGGATCAGACTACGCCCTGGAGCCTGTAAAATGTGACTTGCTCGCCTAAGTCATTTCTTTCTCCCCCCGTTATAACGAATAGTTCTCTTCTGTACAATTGTCTTCCCCCTACAGACAGTTTCTTTAACAATACGGATCCTGTTTTAAGAAACACTGCAGCAGGTATTTTGAATCTTGTTTAAGTCGATAACCGCCATAGTCGCTTTCCAAATTACCCACTGAAATCTCGGTTATTAGCTTCCAAGCCACTTGGGGCTATGGGTTCAGAATCACTTGGGGCTTCTATTTGTTTAGTTTTGGAATATTTACACGGTGCCAGACGCTTCCATTGTTTAGCTTCTTTTCTGGTGATAATTGACTTAAAAATCATCGTTCGTGCAACCATCATTTTAACATTTCCTTGATCTGGACATTTGATCCCATAACTAATCTCTTGAGTGTTCGAGGTATAGCGCAAAATGGTGCGATAAACGTCAAAGAGACACTGCCCGCTAATGCCTAGACGAAAAATTTCGCGTATCATATTTCAACAAAATTATCCATTTTGACCGCTCTCAAATTAATTTTAACGATCTTTTTTAAGTAACATCTGCACTTTCGGACAGAAAAAAGGACTCCTTTTTTGTAAAAAGGATTGTAAAATGGATTTAAAATGAACTCAGAAGAGATTTTTTTTTCGTGACCCCTGAACGTACGTACGTGTGTATGTATCTCGCATAACTAAAAAACGACTAGCAGTCGAACGTTGAAATTTGTATATGGAACTACTATAACATCTAGTTGTGCATCTCCATTTTTTGTTGCATTCGAAAGCACCAAACATAGATATATATATAATATCCATTTTGTTACCCAGCTTGGTGAGCTCTGTTTTTTTTTATTCTGTTGGTATATTTTGCATTTTTTTTCTTTAAAAGTGATTGAATTATGTTGTAGAATTATTAGCAATTTAAAAGTGTAAATTTCGCTAGGCCTAACTTGTTAACTATTTGTTTACATTTCAAACTAAAAGTACAAGTAGAATAAATTAAATTACTAACAAATGTTCAGGAAAAACTTGAAAAAAATCAAGCAGTTTGGAGGAAGGAAATTTTAGTATCGCGCCCAAAACCACAAAAATAAATAAGCCAAAATATGCCCCAAAAATACGCTGTATGGCTCTAATGGAAACCGCGGAAAGCCTGAGTTGCAGTATGCCAGTAATTAAGATTATATGGTAGTAATAGATATTTTCCTTTTTTCTTTTTCTAGTAGATATTTTCCTCCTTTCCTTGTTCTTCTATGAAGAACACTTACCTAACCTTTAATACTTCACGTGGACAAGATTACCAAAATATGAGAAATAATAATTCGGGAGATAAAACTGAGTATAAGGAAAATTATGTTGATTGGCTTTAATTTTATTATAAGAAGTGCTGTTGGCAATTCAAAACTATGACTTTTTTTAGCTGCAAGTAAATGAAAGAATTAAATAAAATCTGCATCAACCAACGCTTATTATCCTTAAGGGTGTCACTATGATTCATTTCTTAAAAATGGCTAAGCGTTATTCAGGAAATGCTTTGTCCATTAATTTTTCTTAAACACTTCACATAAAAACCTTTTAGCTGCTCTTATTAATCATGTTTTTTCTTAAAATAAGAGCGGTAGTTTTCTTTTTGAATAAATTGTATTCCTTTCATTCCAGGAATCCTCCATGGTGGAACAGACGTTCACGATTAGAAAGGATATTATGCGGAGTAGCGGGAATTTGCCTACTAATGTGTACAGCAATGGCCGTTGCCCTAGCCATCGTTGGATATCATTATCAGACTATGAGATTAGGTAATGCATTTATTTTTTGATCTTGTCTTCGAACAGTTATGTGGTAATATAAATTACTCCCTATTTATTAATTATTCCTGTTAGCAGTTATAATGAATATTATGTTTTTCGGAGTCGAAAGCGATAAAAATATACGAAAGCTTTCAGATTTATATTACTCCCAAAGGGGTGTCTTTTAAAGTTTTATGTGTTACTTTTATTTATTAAATAGCACGCTCTTCGCTCGTAAACCATAAGATTCAATTCAACATCAGTATCACAAAATAATTTTAAAAGAGCATGTCTTTAGAATTTCCGATACACAGTCTCTCGCGCTGGAAATAAAAATGTGGTTTTTTTCGTGCAGTGTTGCCATCGCTCGCTTTAAAATCATTGAGTTTGTTTTGCAACATGCTGTTGCGCTTTTGAACTCAAAATTAAATTTAAGAATTAGCAAATAAATAAAATTAAATAAACTCGAAATTAATTTTAAAATTAGCAATTAAATAAAGCACTGAATTAGCAAAATAATAATAATAATGCGAAATATTTCTTATTAAAAGAATTCCAAGAGAATAATTTTTCGGTTCCCTTTAACGACTTCAGTTTTAACTTTCCGTTACATAGTAACAAAAAGGAAGCCTTTTTATTGCTTATACCCTTTTATTGTTTTTCCTTTCCGCTGTCGGCAGCACAAAAGAAGCGTAAAAGATTCCCACAATTAAAGCAATTACACAATAAAGCTCACTCACAGAAGCGTATTTATAAAGACAACGAATGATAATAGAAAACGCTTCCATTATAGCCTAAATTCGGGTCTTTAATTGAGCAATTAAGGGCTAATTGGCACAAAGAGTATGTAAACAAAAAATCGACCTTCTTTCTACGACGTTCTGTTTGAATTTACTGCGCTTTATTTAAAAAGGAACACTGTTGTTTAAGAAGAGAACAGTTTTGTGTTGTACACAGTAGCAACCTCGAAGCTTTTCAGATTTTTATGTTCCTAATTTTAATGTCTACATAATTTAAACAGATATCAATAATTTTATTCCAAAGTAGTGTCTCGTTTTTCAGCATTTCTTTTAATCTAAATGCCAAATATTTTTCTTGAAGCATTTGTCGGAAATAGTTGAAACAACAGATCCACCATCTCATCATCAAGACCATTGTGCAAGATGCACCATCATAAAGTGTAAACCGATATTTCGCTCGCATGAAAAAGAACAGTATATAAACAAATAATCAAGCCTTATGCTGGGTATTAACTCAAGCTCTGGTACTCAAATTAGCAGTCATCCTCTGAAAAATACTATATCGTACAGGGTGAGGTCTTGAAATATGCAAAATAATGTAGTCACCACCCTGCTAAATCTCACGATCTAACGGTGGATGGATGTATTTGCGCAACAAATGGTCACGAACTTTGAATACCAGAGATGGATAATATCACCACTGATGCTCAAACTGTGGTTCTAGAAAATGGTGCTCAAAAGAATTAGTATTATTATTACATTTAGTATGCTGTATGGCCTTAGGTCATTTTCGTGTAAGTGGTATACGACCCGGAGGACTTTACCACTCTATTTTGTCCTTTTGGAATCCTAAATGAAAAATTCGAAATCCAGACATTTGGAATACCTGTACACAGCCGTGTTGCATCTCTAATGTTGCATTGGATCTAATTTTGTGGCAGTATACCAATTAAAGCAATGCATTGACAAATCTTGAAGCGCTACGGTAGCAGCGTCCATCTGTTAAGAAGTCTCGGAGAGGTCTGGATATCGTAATGTTAAGCATGCAGTAAAAGAAGTGGGAAGTGCTTTGAAGCGACTGTTCGTTCTTTCGAACAATCGGAGAATAGCGTTTCTGAGTGCGCATACATAATACAAAATCAAAGTCTATACACTGTTTGACGGGTGCCAAGTCTCTATCCTGCTTTGCCAGGAGTAAATGAACTAAGTAGAAAATTGAATTAAAATAAAGAATAAAATATGTACATTATTTCCACTGATCACCATTTTTCATTACGGTGTATCGTTCGTGGTCTCTTAAAACGCTGGTTCACCAAGTAGTCATAATTCGAATTTGTAATAATTCTTAATATCTTGCTTTGTAGTGTCTGTAGTAATTGTCTATTTGATCATGCTGTTGCCGCCCATGCCGGAGCTGCATATACTATTATAGGCCTAATGGCTTGTAAATAAATTATCTTCTTTGTGTTTAAGGCAATTTAGAATTTCTACCTAACAACGCATATATTGCCATGAAAGCTTTATGCTGCGCTTTATCTCTGATGTGAAGAATGTGAGGCCTAAAAATAAGTTTTTCGTCCAACTGCACTCCTAAATATTTAACACACTTAACTATGGGAACTAAAAAGTCATTTAACGTAATATTGTCGACTTTTGCTTTATTGAATCTGAAGAAAATGACTTTCTATGGGGCACAGCTATAGAACGACTTAATTTTAATCGGAAATACTCCTGCACCGTTGGATAAACAGCTGTCTACTCATGACCATTTAGGTTTGTGTGTTTGTCGATGGAAAGGATCAACTAATTGTGAAAATTAGCCGATGACGAGGACATAAAAGGAATGGCATTAATTGTTACATTAGGAAAATTTACAAGAAATGGTTACAAGGAAGTTCAAGTGACTGAATTTGCCTATGATCTCATGCACTGCAAAATACTGTGCAAGAATTTGATTGTGTTACTAATACACAAGGCTTGTTATCATAAACAGATGCAGTTATGAAAGCATGTGTTGATATAACAGGCAACACTCAAGTAGATTATAAGTTTTCTAACGTTATGTTATAAACATTCTCTGAAGAATCATGTAATGTGCGTCAAACTATTAATAACTGATAGTAAATTAGCCTACTCGGTACAGAACAATTGTAGGACGTGGTGTTATCCGAGACAGAATAGTTCGTATTTAAACCTTCTTTCGATCATGTGGCATGATGCTGCAATTTTTTATCAAAAACAGATCAGAACTTATCAAAATTATTCTATGAATTTTCAGGTAATTTAAGAACTCTAATAAGAACAAACACAAAAGAAGCATTCTGTTAGTGCTCCCAAGAATGTCAAGAGCTCTAAATATGTGTGTTCCGACAGATGTTATTTCGAGGATGAACTACGTAACAGTTTCTACATTTCCAACAAAATTGTCTTACAAGTACATTTCCGTGTAAACAGCTTGAGCATATCAGCATGTGAAATTGTGTAACACATGATGCTGAAAGTGAATGCACATAGGCACATATTTGTTGCTGGTAAGGAAGCGAATAATGGTAAGTAATATTCTATTAGCAAGTAATATGCTGCTTTGGGAGTACAAACTGACATACACATACAAAAGTATAATGAGATTAAAAATGAATAACACCTGGAAAATTTGAGCAACTGCCATGTGCTTTGCCGTAATTAATTAACCATAACCCATCTTTTCAAAATTTCGTTAACTTTCATTATTAGAACATCTTACAAAAATTATGTCAGTAGCGTTTGGCACAATTTAATTTACTTTTGCAGTTTTTAACGTTATCTCTTCTAATAAAAAATTGCAGGTTGATTGGTTTATGATGTCCCTCAGATACTATTTGAAGCAGAAACATCAGACAATACAAGTGTAAAGGTTGATCCATAACCACAACACCCATGGCCATTCTTGTGTATCGTGTAGTCGCGTGCTAAAAGAAACTGCTAACTTGCTCCTTTTTGACTATGTGGCTTATATTAAAAATGCTGATTTTTCAAGGCAAAATCGGCTTTCTTCATTAAAAGCTTCTACTGTCTCCAGCGCTGAATATTTTTTAGTCGCCTTGCAAATATGTTCAAACGCCAAGGCTGACCCTGCATTTATATTCATGTATGAGCTTTCATAATCCTACTTGCAAAGATGAAGGAGTGTCGTTACACGTACACTGCGGGGGGGGGAATTGGGACAGTTCTATAACTTTCGTTCTACTGGACCGATTGATGAAATTCAAATTGCGTTTTCCATGTCTTCAAAGCGCGACTTAGGATATGTATTAGATTTATATATAGCCTTGTTCTAATAAAGGTATTTTGACACAAAATCGGACTTTTTCTGAAATAACATACCCATTTTTTTTCATATTTCAAATCTACGACTCAGATTATGCCTAAATATTAAATTTTGTAAAATTTGGTGCGAAATTTACGGAGAAATTTAAAAATTAGTTTTTCAGTTTGAGCCCAGAATAATACACTTTGCGAACTTCTTAATATATGGCAACCTATTTACCTGTCCAACCTATTGGGCTGGAGCGGAAAAAAAGTCACATCGTCCCTACCTTCAAATAATTTCAACAAAGTGCGTAAACCA
>KK119453.1:449755-468615 GCA_000611955.2 Stegodyphus mimosarum
CAGGAAAAATGTTAAATCCTTCTTGCGTTCAAATAACTTTAAAAAAGTGCGTAAACCACATTTCCCCTATTATCGCTTTCAACAAATGTGCCAAATTTCAAAACGCGCCAATATATAAATTCACGCATATCTTCGGAAATTTTGAATAAAAAGCTCTAATTTTTTGCTGGTTATGCTTAGAAATACATGTACTTTAAGGTGATTGTGAAACTTTTATAGGTTATAATTCAAAATGTTTTTCGAAAAATTTATAAAAATTATTTAAAATACATATTTAAAAAATAAATCATAAAAAATGTTTAAATTTTATTTGGAACGAACCTAAATTTCGAAATGTGTAGGAAGGAATCAAATAAGTTTCATAAAAAAGAGATATTTATAAATACATATCAAATTGAATTAACATAGAAGAGCTAAACTTTTGAGAGCCAATTTTTTAAAAACTACTCGTGTGATTTTTACAAAGCTTGGCAGTTCGGCATAATTTGAGTCGTAGAATCGAAATATGGAAAAAAAGCGGCATGTCATTTCAGAAAAAGTCCGATTTTGTATTAAAATACATGTATTAGAATGTATATCCTAAGTTGAGCTTTCGAGACATGAAAAAAGCAAGTTGAATTTTGTCGATCGGCCCAGTAGAACAGAAGATAATATAGTATAAGTGTCCCTCCACCCGCCTTTTTCTGCGCTGTGTACCTGATGTGACACAGTTTATAGTTTGCAAACACAGTGCCACTGAGTTATATTCGTCGCCTAATTTATATTTCGACTCGCTCGTCCATCCGTGAAACTGTTATCTGGAACCACCTGTTCGAATAAGGGGAATAGTGTCATTGCTTCTACTTCTCGTCGAACACGGTAACTGTAAGAAAAGACAAGCTGCTTTCCAAATGCCTTTACTGCAGGACATCATTCAAGCACCATTAATTGAACAAAACTTGTATGCATATACAACTTCGATCAGGTATGGATGATAATGTCTTCAAAAAACAATAAAAGATGCTTTCTAGAAAAGAAAAATTTCTTTCTCATCTTTGCCCTTAAATACTCGCAGCCCATCAGTGAACGAGCGAATAAGGCAGCTGAATATTGGTAGTTTGATCCCAATTCGAATTCTAGTTGGCTGATTGCATACGTGCTGCGTAGTTACAAAGTTACATTGTGTTAATCTAACGACTTATTCAGGTCTTTACAGTCGTTTTAAGTTGAATATTTACTGTTGAGTTACATCGTCAAAAGTGGTTAGCTAATCTTGTCAATGACGAGGTATGCATTTTATGTTCAAAGTTATGATTTGATAAAAAGGTTATTTTCTAACCTTGTCAAATCTCTGTCGTTATCTTCTGACACAGCGATAATTCTCAAGAAGTATGTTAGGAGTTTGGATAATGTGCTACCAAAGAGAACCAAAGCATCACCAAACAAATGTGCTAGTTTGTGCTACCAAAGAGAACCAAACTGTATAAACTAGTTACAAAAAAGTTTTAGTTTATTTATAAATAAAACACAATTAATAAAACAAATGTCTTTATAAAAACAATTATTAAAAATGTATGTTTGTCGTAATTCATTTCTGTTTTTGCACCGGTAAATCCTATAGTCCAGGGGTTCTCAGCCGATGGTACGCAAGAGAAAAATGTGGTACGCAAAGAAGCAAAGTATTTTTAACTATTAAATTCAAAAATTAAAACCCCAACATCCTGATTGAGTTTTTTCTCTAACACTCGTAAAGGAGACATAGAGTACTCCTGGACGATGGGAAATCACATAGCAATGCATGATCGGAAACGCTTTGTAGTGACGTCATAAAGCGCAAAAAGAAAAAGGATACAAACAGTGAGACAAAATATGTTTTATTATGTTTAGTATACCAGAAACCTATAAATAGGAACAAAAACAAGCAACGATCGTCATTAAAGAAGGTGTTCGAAATTACCACTTCGGACCGTGATGCAGGCCTCACTTCTCTGGCGTATAGAAAATTTGCATCAGGAAGATCGCATGGAAGATGCATGACGCAAGGCTTCTGCATCACAGTCCGGGTCGTAATTTCCAACACTTTTGATGATGATCGTTGTCTCTTTATATTGTTTTTGTTGTACTCCGTTTAATAAACATGTTTCCTCACTCCGTTCGTGTCTTTTCTTTCGTCTAGGTATACTCTATCTCTCCTGAAAGTTTGTCTAGTGTGGGAAGGCCTTACCAGTTGACCGTTGGTACATCGCTGGTTTCACCTTTACTTTTACCCGTACCTGTACCTGTACTGATACACTTTGTATATACAGTGAATCGCACGTCAAGCAAATATAGAAGAACGCGAACTTTAAATAACCACTGTATATATTTACATACTTCCGTCTTTGGTGATACTGCCATTTTCTATAATGGCATTGAAATTTTCATCAGAACTTAAAATTTAATCAAACAAGTAACAACAGTCTGATATCACAGTCTCTGACATGTTTACTATTAATAGAGATCAAGAAAAGTTCTTAAAGGAGTCTCTTTTCTATGCTCTTTTTCATTTTTCTCCAGTATTATGATATTTATAATTCTGCAGTTTGCAGATTATCTCAAATAAGTAAAATCTGAAAATAATTTTTACAGAATTTAGTGTGCTTTGTAAAGATATGGCTGAAAATTCACAGAATAAGAATTAGCGCAGAAACCAATTATAAAAAGTTTTTTCTCTTCTTAAAGTATGGTGAAACTTTTCTCGTCCAACTTCAGTTCTTGCTGTCAAATAAATCAGTTTTCTCTTGATGTATTGAAACTCTCATTACATAGTTACAGCTTTAATGATGTCACTGGATGACGTCACAAACCCGGAACAGAAACCGCAACGGCATGAAATTTTGTATTCCTATTTATTACTCGTATTAATTTTCGATTCGTCATTTCATAATGTTTTATTTTTGCTTTCGTTAACTGACTAAGCTTCTCAGCAATTTATTCGCCTTCTGCACATTCCATATCGAATCTTTTGTAATGGATGATTAGAGAGAACGTTTATTAATTATACACAGCTTACACAAATTAGTTTATAATAGGTCATGGTCTATTTCCTTTCTATTTCTTTTTTAAGAAACCCATTTCCTTCAGTGCCGAGCATATGTAGAAAAAAAGGTCTTTAATTATTAATATTACACCAAAGAACAAGAGACCTACTTGCCTTGGAGAAGGGATCGATTCATGACGGACCGCTGGCTCGTACTGGATGTTACACGTGAGAAAAATTCACATGAAGCACCGAATTTTCGTCTCAAACAGCCATTAAGTGATTGAAACTTTTATGTGAAATACGTATTTTCTCTCTTCTCCAGCATGCCTTTGTGCTGTTACGGTAGCATACTCGTCACGTATTCGAGAGGTCCAGGGTTCGAATCCCGGCGAGGGCACTGCACATTTTTCACATCTCCCGCTTCAGAATAATCTAATAACTCTACAACATAATTAGAAATCAAAAACTAAATGTTATTATACACTTAATATCAACTCACGGAATTGACCCATGAATGTCTAACTACTATAAACTCTTTTGTAAATTATTTACACAACATTTATTGATTTTTTAGAACTGTTTCCTTTAAATATTTGACAGTTGAAATTACATCTACATTATGGGAAATTGATGTATTTTTTATTTTTACACTACACAGCCTCTTCGGAATTTGGAAATTTTAGAATTTAATAATTTGTTTCCAATTTCTTTTTATAATATTATGTTTTACATATTCATTTACTTTATTATGTATGAGCTTTCTATATTTACTATGTATTTATATTAATAAGACTTCTAAAATTCTTTTGGAAATATCGATCAAAATTTCTTTCTAATAGGATATGTTTTGCTTTATGCACCATGTTCTGAATGTTTTTGCTAAATTAATAAATTAATAGTGAGCATAAACAATATCTAATGACTGATGGTATTATGCTGGTGCATCCTTTCACTTATACCTTACTAATTATACTTACAATTTTCAAAGAAAACACCAAATTATTTAATTCATGAATAACGCAAAGGAGCCTCTAAAATATTAAAAATTTCCTTTATACTGTATCTGAAAACTGAATTCAAATAACAAAGTCTTGCGAAGGAAAAATAACCTTTTTATTTAACTCTTGAAATTAACAAAAGGCACAACTTGTGCTAAATACGAAATTCCGCCACTTGCAAATATTTAAAATAGCACGAATTGAAATTCAAATTTAAGCATCGTTGTCTAAGACTATACACAAATTAGCGTAATGAAGCTGGCTCAAAACATTAATGGCCCTCTTTTAACGCCGGCTGACAAAATGGCTAAAGTCAAAAAGTAACCTTTGGCAGAGATGGCGATAGCAGACGGCGACCTTCAAGCAAGGCTGTCAGAAGCTCTAATTCCAAACCATTCAAACCCTCAGCTTCATACTCTAGAACTGATTCGCCTTCTGGTGAGGACTACGGTAAGAAGACGTTATAGTAAAGTTTCAAATCATAATAACTGGTTAATTAAGACAAAAGAAAAAAACGCCAAAGTAAAATGTAAAATTAGGTAGAACGATTCCTTTGCGTAGTTTGTTAATTAGTTCACTGCTTTTAAGAAATTATTCCAACGTAGGTGTAAATGTACTGAAGTTCTTTACTTTTCAGAAGTTATTGCAACTTAGGTGTTAATTGGATTTATTGCAGAAGTTTACAGTTTGCTGCATTTTGAGGGAGCTTAATGCCTTAAATAATTAATAAAATGAAATAATTGAATCAATCTGTAATGTATCAATTTAGGTATCCATTTGAGTTTTCGTTTACTTTCTAGGTAGGACAGACAGTGAGTTAAGTCTTCCAGGTAGCGCAGATAAGTTAGTATATACTTTGTATAACTCCCTAACTCCACCGAAGCCTGTTGGCGTGTGCCTGACTCCCGGATGTGTCAAGGCAGGTAAGTTATCTTTAAAACATAAATAAAATATTTTTGGTAAAATTAGTTTCTTTTTTTTTATTAGTATAGCTGAAATTTCAAACTCTTCAGCAAATGTTTATCGTCCAACTGACCACTTTAGTATAGAATATTTTCTTCCAGAAGCAAACCTGGAAAATATACAGGATGTCCTCCAAAATAAAAACATACTCAACCCAAATAAAAAATCTTCCTAATTTGAACTTTTTTGATATTTTGAACAGCATCTTGTTCTTTGTGGTTCCGTTTTTTAATTCAAAGGCAGCAGCATTGTAGAAAAGCTTGTTAATGATTGCACCATTTTTGTGCATGATGGGAAATTAATAAAGAAAATGCGCAAGACGCAGAAGGATATTAAAATTAATGCAAAGAGTTTTTGTCGCAACGTTATATGCAAAGAACACCTCATTTAAAATTTGTCAAGACCAGTTGCAAACTAATTTTCACGTTACACCGTCCATGAAGGTCATTAGGCATAAGCTTGCTACTGTAGGAAAAGCAAATGACTTCCAAAATTTGTCTCTATGAGCTCTACAGTCAATCTTACACGGAAAACATAGTTACTTTAGTACCGATAGCACAACTTCCACAACTTTTAATTCTATCTCTTTCTTGTCCAAAGTTACTTCATTTATTATTTTTCTGTCAGTCTTATTAATTTTTTTTAGATTTGGCAGCTGCCACTTTCATATACTGTTAGTTTACGGTCGAATTAACATGGGGTGCACAAATAAATATTTTCGACATATTTTACTTTTTTATTTCAAGAAAGTGGCTTCAGGAAAGAGAATTGGTTTAAAACTTCCGTTCTAGAGATTTTTCACTTGAAGATGACCATCGTTCTGGCCGACCTCCTGAAGATGATGACGCAAAAACTAAAGCCATAATTTAATCAAATCGTTACATAACTGTGCGAGAGACTGCAAAACATTTGAATGCGTCAGAAACAATAATTGGTAATCACATAAGATGTCATTGACTCGTTAAGAAGCTCGATATTTGGGTTCCGCATAAACTGAAAGAAATTCATTTAACACAACAAATCAGTATTTGCGATAAACACTTCAAACATAACGCAATCGTTTTTTGAATGGATGTATCACTGCTGATGAAGAATAGATCATCTACAACATCATTAATCGAAAACGATCATGATCCAGGAATGATGAATCAGCACAATTCATATCGAAAACCAAATTGCATTAGAAAACGATTACGCTGTCTCTTTGATAGGATTACAAAGATATTGTGTATTTTGACTTCCTTTCAAGCAACCAAACGATCAATTCAGATGTTTACTTCCAACAACTTATGAAATTCGACAAAGGAATTATTGTGTTCCACCGCAACAATGCGGAGCCTCACACATCTTTAACAACACATGGAAAGTATTGGAATTTGACTGGGAAGCGATGTCGCATCTTCCATACAGCCTCGACCATGCACCACCGGATTATCATTTATTTTGAAGTTCACAACACTCACAACACTTCTTAAATGGTAAAAATTTCAGTAATAGGGATAACTTCAAATCGCACTGGGTTAAAGTTTTTTGTGATAAAGATCAGAAGTTCTATTGAGCGTAGAATCATGAAGTCACCAGAAAGGTGGCAAAAGGCCATCGAACAGAACGGAAGATATTTGACCGATTAAAGTTCATTTTTGTGCAGAAAAACCTGAGTTTTATTTCACATTAAAAACTTAAATAACTTTCTTGTCAACCTGATATTTGTCCTGTGTAAAAAAATGTATAAAGAATTATCTATCAATTGCACGTCTTGCTTTCTTTTGCATCCGGTTTGATTGTCTTTTTCTAGATTTTAATAAAGCTTTAGGAACATGTAAGTACACAGAATAAAACTTTGCTTGAAAGTTTGAGCTAATTAACTAAAAATGTTACAAACTTTTCATTCTTATCAGACCTTAATATCGTTACTAATTTGTTTTCAAAGTTCGAATATAAATTAATATACTGCACTCTTTTTAAATAATTCAAGTTTTATGCATTAAAGTGAGCACAGAAAGTATAAAAATATTTGCATTTTACTTTAAAAATAAACGTAATTTGAAGCTTATTAAAATATTTCCGTACTGTCGTATCTAAGCTGGATCATTAGTGGAAAATGAGAGAATTCGTGGTAATAATGTGAAAGAAAGAGAAATATTTTTATCTGCTTTTTGCAGAACATGAGACTAATTAAGCTTTTCTAACCAAATGTTCGTTGTATCGATAGTGAAAGGGGTAGTTATTCGCATACGTATTTTGAAAATTATACTGTTTTCAGGCTCAAACATTTTCCCCCCAGCGAAATTTGAATCTAGTCTCGAAATATTTTTACTCTTTGCAGTTAATGAAAACAAACAAACTTCATTAATAAAAGTTAGAGGGGTTAGAAAAGAACGCATTTTATGATAATTTATTTTGTTTATTATTATGTAAGCTGTATGTATATTAGGATAGACTTTCCTTCATCTGAACTCGAAATATTCGAATCTTTTTTCCCTCCCTAGACCATTCTGCATTTCAATTACATCTCAGTTTTACGCTTTCAAGAAACTTTGACGTGATGTTTTATGTATTTACATGTTTCTACTTTTATAATCATTAAATAATTTTAAAACACAATGCATTGTCCCTTCTTTTTCGTTCCAGGCTGAGTCAAATTGAGCTTATTTTTGTTGTCCATAAATTAACGGGTTTTTTAAATTTTTAATTATTTAAATAATTTGATAAAATAAAGTAAAAAGTATCTTTCTTAAATAAGCTTATATTTGAAACTCACAAAATAATTAATGAATTAAAAGAAGAAAATAATTTATCACACAGTTTAATAGGAATAAGAGATTAAATGATTCCTTCTGTAAAATTAATCTACAGTTTTATATCACGAATAGAAAATCATGCAACACCTTTGATAAATTAATAAAAATACATTTGATGGTGTAGTTTGATCAATAGATTTCATTATTTGGGAGCCAACGCTCATTTCTGAAATACCTCCTTGCATGAAATTAAAGAAATAAAGTAACCGCAAAAAATTTCGTGCATCATATTTCAAAGGAAATACCACTTTAACCGTTCCCGAAATTATTTGGACGATTTTTTCGCGTGACATCAGTACTTGCTGACAGAAGAAAGGATTCCTTTTTTCCAAAACGGATTATAAAATGGATTTAAAATGGATTCAAAAGCTATAATTTTCGTAACGTCTGTACGTCTGTATATATAGGTAAGTTATTAGAGATACATACATACATACGTAGGTATGTATATACACAGTCCAGTCACATTAATGTGACCACCACGTACTTTCCATGTCAGAGTTAAATAACCAATCACAGAAGGCAGGTGGCAGCACAGTGCAGTTGAGCGTATATAAAGGGTGTGTGAGGGCTTCGGAAAACATTTCAATCGTTGGCGTAATGCAGAAACGAAGCGATTTATCCGACTTCCAAAAGGGCATGATCATTGGCTTTCGGGCCAAGGGTGGAAGCATTTCCGAAACGGCTGAGTTTGTGAACTGTTCGCGTGCCGCCGTGGTAAAAGTGTACCGTGCATGGCAAAATGGGACTGTCCAAAATCAGCGACGTGGCAAATGTGGTGCACCACGGGCCATAGATGACAGAGGCGAACGACGGTTGCGGAGATGCGTTCGGGCAGATAGACGGGCTACCGTTGAGCAACTGACCACCAAAATGAACCAAGGGGCTACCAAAAGTGTCTCCCAAAGTACTATTCAGCGAACATTGCTGCGTCTGGGCCTCCGAAGCAGACGCCTGGTTCGTGCACCTATGCTGACTGCTGTTCATCGACGGCGAAGGCTAGAATTTGCACGCCAGTACAGCAGCTGGACGTCCACTGAGTGGCGACAGGTTGCGTTTTCGGATGAATCGCGTTTTATGCTCCATCGGACAGATGGACGTTGGCGTATAAGGCGTGAAACCTCTGAAAGGAACCACCCTGCAACCATTGCCGGAACGGTCCAAGCTGGAGGCGGGAGCATTATGGTCTGGGGAATGTTTTCCTGGCATTCTCTAGGTTCACTGATCATTGTGGAAGGCACAATGGATCAATACAAGTACGCATCTGTCCTTGCGGACCATGTTCACCCCTACATGCGCATTGTTTTTCCTCAGGATGATGGCATCTTCCAGCAGGACAATGCGAGGTGCCATACAGCTGCCAGTGTACGTGCGTGGTTCGAAGAGCACCAGGATGAGTTTACCGTCCTCCCCTGGCCAGCAAACTCACCTGACTTAAACCCAATCGAGCATCTGTGGGACCATCTCGATCGAGTTGTTCGCTCCATGGATCCTCAACCGCGTAATCTAGCGCAGCTGGCCACGGCATTAGAGTCGGCATGGCTCAACATCCCAGAGAACACCTTCAGGGACCTATGTGCCTCTCTTCCTGCACGTCTCGCAGCAGTCCGCTCTGCGAAAGGTGGTTATTCTGGCTTTTGACAGATGGTCACATTAATGTGACTGGACTGTATATATATATACAAAATTTGACGGCATGTATAGAATTTGTATATAGGTCTGCAACGAAAAGGAATTGATAAGTATATATACGTATATATGTAATACATATACGTATATATGTATTTATATACGTACGCATATATGTATGTATCTGTGTATCTCGCTTAACTCAAGCACGATTAGCCTTAGAACGTTGAAATTAAATTTTGTATATGGAATTGCTATAGTATGTAGTTTTTCACCTCTCTTTTTTATTGCAGTTGGCAGTACAAAACGCATATATATGTATACACACGCATATGCACATAACCTAACCAGGCTTAATAGTCAGTATCCTTCCTTTATTTTCGAAATCATTTGTCGTACTCATAAACTTCCAATAACAGAAATGTTTTAAATGACGAAAATAATAATGTTTTGCTAAAATTATTTATGTCAAAAAATGGAAAATTTTTTAAAAAATTTAATAAATAAAATGCAAATAATAAAAATATTCGGAAATTGCAAATAATTCAAGAATTTTTTCAAATTTTGCATTTATTTATTTTCAAAATTTTCAAAATTTCCTTGTGTCATTTTCAACTTACCTTGAAGGATTGGTTAATTATTTAGAATAATTCGAGGACATGAAAAGTTCGAGAATAGTTCGAGGTTATGAAAAAATAAAATTATAAGAAGTGTAACTGACATTCGAAAAAAAATTGAATTCTATTTAATTCCAAGTTATTATTTAATTCAAATTTTATTTATTAAATTTTATTCAAACTTTATTTAATTCAAAATTTTAATTTTATTTAATTTGAAAATTTTGCAGTTTTTGATGTCATTTTCAACTTACCTTGGTTAATTATTAAGAATAATTCGAGGAAATAATTTTAAATGAAATGCAGCAAAAAATGTGTATAATTTAACAGGAGGAACAAAGAAGTCCTATAGTGCTCTCATCAGACTTTTTTTCACTTGTAGCAGTCGGAGTTTAACTTTGTAACTTTCGTGTAATCCAACCATATGAAAATCTTAAAAAATATTTTAATATTAGCATAAACGTATGGCATCTGACTGCAGGATAATACTTGGCTGGGTTTTTCAGATGGCAGACGAGTTCTGCCGAAACAATGTTTAAACGCCTTGAGGCCAATTAAATTCTAGGGTCGCTGGTTGTTTCTGGCAGTATTAGCCTTAGTATTTTTTGGATTTATTTTGTTGCTGACATAAAATACGAACAAACTGAAAAAGAAAATTCCTTCAATTTCATAGAGGCAGTCCGCATACGTGAAAAACCCATTTAGTTATTTGGATTAAATACAGCCCAGTTTAATACAACTCGTTCATATAAGGGATTTCCTGCAGTTGCTGTGTAGTTTCGATAAGAAGTTAATATTTTTGTTTTGTTTGTTTGTTCAATAAGGAGTTAATATGTTTTGTTCATTAAGAAGTTAATATTCTTTAGGTAAAGCAATGCTACTTCATTTACTTTGAGACTAAAAATATTTGATTTTAAACTTAACAATATTTGCTTTTAATGATATGTAAGGAAAAGTAAAATGTGTCTTACAGAATTGCCTATCTAAAAAACCCTTTTTTAAATATTATATTTCTTAATTTTATACCATATTCTCATTTTGAATTCATTTGTCTTTAAATTTAACTTTTAAGATTCTAGACTTCTTTTAAATCTTCACGTTTGCTTCCAATCCGTTATTCGTAAAACTAAACATTAGCTATTTTAATTAATAATGTAGGTTGTTTATCTAGAGGTGGGTATGCACTCATGCTTAAGTAATTAAAAGTTTATGGTGATGTAAAACAATTATGAAAATTAAGATGTATTCAGTTACATGTATTTAATTATTTGTAAACATATGACACATTACAAAATATTTATAACTATTAGAAAGATACTAGTAATTTAACTAATTACAAGTGTATGACATTGCATATTCATGTTTCATTGTTTATAAATACCTGATATTAAAAATATTAGAAGTGCTCTTAATTTAACTATGTTTATAAATATTAGAAGTACTCTCAATTTAACTAATTACAAATATATGACATTGAATAATTATATTTAATTATTTATAAACATGTTACATAACAAAATATTTAGAAATATTAGAAAGGTACTCATAATTTAACTAATTACAAACATGATATTACATTGTGATTGAACTCAGAATTGGTATCTGCTATGTCTTTATAAGTGCGCATATTGAGCATTTGAGAGACATGTGCAAAATTTGGAGACTCTTTTTATGCATAGATACGCAACTTTTTTCCTGTGTGTCGACGTTAAAATTTTGGATGGAATCGTGAATTACCCAGTATGCTTTTTTCTTCAAAAATATTGTATAAGATTTATTTATATTTTTATTTATTTTTATGCAGCTGCCACTATTCTAAACAACATCAACGACAAAGTAGAACCCTGTGAAAATTTCTACGAGTTCGCCTGCGGAGGCTGGTTGCAAAAACAGCTCATTCCCGACGACAGGTCAGCTGTTTCTGTGTTCTCTCTGCTACAAGACGATCTGGACCTTCTACTAAGATGTGAGTTTTTGCTGCATTTAAAAATGTACTCAAATGATATATGGGAATACAAAAAGAATTAACCCCTTTCAAATGTCTCTTTCGTAACTTTCAAGCATCTCTACTGAATTACATACTGGCCACTGAAAAGTTTTAGTTTCTAAAGTTTAAATATTTGCAAGCAGGGAGTCTGTCGCGTCGCCGCTTAATTGTTGTTGATACTAAGAATGACGGCACCTCATCAAAGCGTTTATTGCGTTCTGAAGCATTCGGAGGTGATTTGATACCTGAAGACAACGGATATGTAAGAAAATTAAAAACTCCTTGGGGTTCACGAATTTCGGAGGAAATTTTTGGAGGAACTGTAGAAAGCATTTGAGCGTAATCCGCAGAAGTTCATAACTCTAACTATCTGTGAACTTGTGATCCCTCAACTCACTTGAATATTTGTACAGAGGAAACAAAGCTTCATTATTAACAGAAGCCTATTTTTCTGTTTAAAAGCATGAAATTCTTTTAATCAGATAGCTGCATGAAATAGGTTCATTCTTTTTTAATAACCTTATATTTTCCTGTAATTAGTGATAATGAAGAATCATATATTACATAGTTTTTTCAATGCACGTAATATATAAAAATAAGGACTGTTACGTATTAATTTTCTAATAAAGAAGCTATTTGCATATTGGTTTAAAATCTGGAGTAATAGAATATGAATTATAAAATGGTAATTATGAATTTCTGAATGTTTGGTTTATTTTTTAAATGAGACCGATTTATTTTTATTTATTGTTAAGATGAGGGCCAAATTTGAGTGACTGAAATTTTATTGAATCGAGTGTAAACGACAGTTTGCTGTGGTTTTAAAATATTAATTAGTATTTAATGTAGACCAGGAGATGCCATCAGTTTGTTAAAGTTCTTTTCCATTCTTACAGATTTGAAATATAAATGTCTTAAAACATAAAAGTGTTACATAAAGTATACATATAAACTGTCATTTTGAAAATGAGTTTTTGCTTACACTAATTTTTCGTTATGTTATGCAGTAATCAAAACAACAAGATATCTTTTTCACATCTATACTCTTTCAATTTCAACAAACATGAACTTTGGATGACTGTTAGTTCCTATTGTGCAGCATGAATAGTTTGAAAGCCTTATTTGATCTTCCAGCTTTTCGACGCCAAACAAAACAATTTCCCTCACTGTTTTACTTGTTATTTCTAAACGGCAACATTCCCATGCACTCAAAAGTGGTTCAGCACAATTCTTGTAATTGACCAATGAAATGCAACAGCGTTATGAGTTGACGTTTTCCTAAGTATGGAATCTATGGGTTTCGTATTTTTTGTGTTACGTAATCATTTAGTATGCGAAGTGGTGTAAACTTTAAATTACAGCATACGATGTCGTCATAAAGCACAAAAGCCCTATTTCCACGTCATAAATTCGTATCCAAAAGCATATGATGTTAGATAATTGTTAAAATTATTACTAACAATTATGCTTAATTTAAGCATTTTTTACCTTTCCTTTACTTTAAATCATATGCATTCATTCAGATCAGGAGGTTATGATAATTAATATGGGAAAAGAGCGTTTAAAAGCTAATGAAGAATAACTGCAGACTGGAACTTGTGGAGCGATTGCTTTGTTAGTCGCGCTTAGGTAAAGCGATAGCGCTTTTTAAGTTTGGAAAGAGTTACTGTTGGTCGGAAATCGCTTCGATTGTTGTTGCCACATCAGGGCAGTAAGTACCCCCCTTTACTTTGACAATGTGAGGGTAAAGTCAAATGCCTTGCTTGAGAGGATTTGATTTTCAGAACTGTAAATTTTCAAGGCAGATCATTTAAAGTGTTGCAAGATTGCCAATAAGTAATCACTCTTCTAATCTGCAAATTTTCTTTTTAGTTTTATTCACCAACAGTGTAAGAATTATGTTTGCTGAGTTTTAAATGGGCGTGCATGTCAGTGTCGTCAAAACGACATTCACAAGCAATTTCAAGCAAGTGAACGACATTTAAAAGCAAGTCATAAATATCGTCAAGACGACATTCACGACTTCTGATTGTCGTCAAGACGCCAACATTTAGGAAGTCATTCTTTAGCTACAGTTAGGCAAACACATTTGTTTAAGAAACGTTTGCTAAAAAAGTGCAGATGGCTGGAAGAACAAAAATGTTGGAATAAAAGTTGGCAAAATATTCTATTCACGCCTGACCCTCCTTAATTCATAACACCCAATTTGGTAATTATACAAATTATCACTCTCATTTCTGTTACAATATCAATAAATGAACAACATTTATATGGACTGGCATAAACATCATCAGTGTCCACAGCAGGAGCTCACTGTTAGGCAATAATAATATGTTAATCAGGCTCAGTGTTCGTAGCATGAGCTCAGAAAATTTAAAGTAACATAAAGAAATTCGCTGTTGATTTTACCCAGGACATAACCGAGGTGAACCGAGCAATGGCAGAAAAGTGAAGGAAATGTCATATTGGGTTACGGAAACAGCACCTATATAAATTTTAATAACCTTATTTGATTGGCTGAATGAAAGAGAATTTTAATATCTTTCCCCTATTCTTGTCTATGTAAAATACTCGTGCCGCTAAATGTTTTGGTAAAGCAGAAACACATTTTATTCGCCGCTAACGGTCCTTCAAAATGGATTTGTGATTGAAACGACTATCAATTTGTGTGAAAATCCGAAATGCGCGACGGTACGTTTTGGTGAATGGATAATATGCAGCTTGAATCTTCGCAAAGCGATGGATGATGTAATATACGCATGTGACAATGATAAAACTTAAAGATGTCTTGAATGAGGTATTTGGGGCCTCATTAACGAAGACCTGATGCAACTGACGCTCGCTTTGGTCAAAAAATGTCTCGTATAACGAACTCGGTCCCACATTACGAACTGCACACGAATATTGTTATATACCAATAATGAATCAAACGCGAAACTAAAATTATTTCATTTTCCATGAGGGGAATCATAAATGTATAAATTGTGTCTGTGCATAGTAAAAGACAATATGCAGACAAATTTTTAAACATATTTCTTAACGTTGCATTTCTCTTTGAAGAATTATATAAACTTTTGAACAGAAACCGCTCGCCGGCAAGCAGAACGGTAAAGTTGCTAAAAACTGGTAGTTCGACACGGTTTCAAATCCCAGCTAATGGGATGACTCTAAGAGCGTTTTCGTGCTTTTCCTCGTGCATAACTTAGATACGAGCCAGCTTCCTTAGAAAGTCCCTCGTGAAAGCATCTCTCCCGATAGGCAGATAGCTTCCCAATGCCTTAATAAATCAATTTAAATTTAATATTGAAGAACAGGGTAAGCCTGAATTTGAAGTTGAATAAATTTCTGCAGGGGACCAGAAAGAAGTCATCTTTATTTCAATCATCAAAGACATACTGAATAAATGGGAAGTGGTCAAGCACACAACCAAGCAGTGGCTTTTTAGTCAGTCTTAGATTAAAAAAGGGGAGTAGATGTTCCAATGATAGTGCCATGCTCTCATGATCATCCTGAACATGAGTAGAAAGTGATAATATCTTGACACCTAAGCTTCTTCTAAAATTTAAGACTATATGTTGAATAAAGACCAGGATAATTCAGTTTTCCACCTCCGGGAGAAGGCTTGTAAGATTCAAACTAAACTAAACTGCAATAGTATGACATTGTACATACAATAGTACAACGAGATTGTATATACAATGTACACAGTAAGTGTAAATAATTTTATAATTAGTAACCTAGTAAATTCCTAGAATTTCCAGCGCTGGTGGTATTTTCCCCATTTTCTGAAATGTATTTGCTATGTTTCGCGATTTTTGAACTGGATTGCGAACTAATTAAAATTATTTCCATAGAAACCTATGGGAATAATCCTAATCCGATACATAACGTTCGTCGTAAAGAAAGCTATCCTGGAACGCTCCGCCCCCATTTTAGAATACTAATTATAATTTGATGTATTAATTTTGACAAAGATAGTATATCTAATTATGCTGGAATGCTGGCAAATAATTTCCCAAATAACGCTTAAGGTTAGCTCAATTATTAGTTAATTAATTAGTCAGTTAGTTAGTTAGTAAATACAATTTTATGTTAAATAATTCTGTCTACCAACATCCACAACAATTACTGAGGAGTCGGAAAGCAGAATACTTCACAAAATAGTGTAAAAGAATGCATAAGCAATCTTAATGAAGTCCTAAGTGCTGTTTCAATACAATCATTTCTGAGTCAAGGGAAAAGGTTTATCCAAGTAAACTTTACCTACATATAGAGATAATTGTTAAAGGTCATATGCTCTTTTGCTCGAGACCTCAAATTCCAGAAGGCAACAGTTGGAAAACTTGTTGAATGTCAAGTAGGCAACAATTTGTATGCTAAACAACGAACAGCTTGCGTGTCGCGGAGAAACTCGTTAAACATGCAACATATATCACTACTTTTGGAAAGCTAGAATCTCCGTATTCTTGAGTTTCTGCCATGAATATGTCAGTTTGTTTTTAGCCTAAGATTTACCACTTCGAAAAGTTTCCCAGGTTTTAGTAATCCTTCAAATAGTAAAAGAAATTTTTTGGGGAAAGGGTTGTAGAGGTAGTCTGCAAAATGATTAATCGACCTCCGGTCGGGGGTTCAGCGCATTGCAAAAATATCTTTTCTGATTAAAAAGCACTTTATGAGATCATTCTCTAGCATTGGGTAACTTCTCAGGATGTGGTCAACTCATCTTGAATCGGGAACTGAGCAGTTCCTCATTCATATCGTTTTCCCTGATAACTATCAGAATTAATATTGGCGCATGGATATTTGACATGGTAAACAGCTTTGAATAATAATGCTCTCGCATAAGGAATGTCTTCAGCAGAAACCTTCCAAAATGTTTGGACATTGTTCACATACGCTCAGTATGTTCATCTTTTCTCAACAGGCATCTATGTGATACTATCATCATCTATATGTTCATCAACTACCATATATCGTAACAAGACACACAGCAACGACAATACAGTTACGAAGCTACTGGACATTAATGGAGAGGGAAGACACAAAGGCGATGCCTTCGACAAAACATCCCCAGAAAAATTCACATGCGAGTAAATTCAGAGACAAAATGGCTACCGCATTAGCACTTTATCGCCTTGTTCTGCACGTCCTATTCCCTTTCAGGAAAATTTTGATAGACATACTTTCTCAAATGATTACAACACTTAGTCTTTGCAAAGATCTGGTTTCTTTGTTACGAATTTTTAAAAGGCTTCACAGAATTATGAATAACTCTGTATAGTATACAGTAGTAAAGAAAGGCTAATCATTACTGTTTTCATTCACAGCATTAACCACGTTTCCAATAAGTAAAAATAATTCCTTCCAGTTATGCACAGGTGCATGCCATATAGGTAAACGTCAAAAGTTTGAGAATTTATGAAAGTTGTAAAAAATCCTAAACTATATTTCAATATAATAAAATTTGTTATCGAAATTGCTCAGCGTAATTTCGATAGCTTTTATTACTTGCTGAGAATTTTTTAAATATTTCACCAAGCTGTGAATAGCCCTGTATACTTCGGGTCAAAAAAAAGAATTATTTGTTTTGGTAATCTTGCCATTCTTTTCGGTATTGTTATAAATGAAAGAAATTATATGAAGTGTATCTGCATTTGTAGTATATTTTTCTAATTTTTTTTAAAAAGTTAACATTCGTTGCTAAATAATTTAAACTCCTTTTACTTTTGTAGCCATGGTAGAAACTGGAATCAAGGAAACAGATCCACAGTACATCCAGAACCTGAAAAGCATGTACGACGCGTGCATGAATACAAGTAAGTAATTTTTTTAATACTTTCGAAGGATATGCTGTTTAAAACGCAAAATCTGGGAACATATTAAGAACATCTTGAGATCTTGATTCTTAAAATGTTTTGTGGATTTTGTAATTTAATATCTTGAGAATGAGACCTTTCGCCCGTGATGTGGAAAGGTGTCCTGAGTATATACTGCTATAAATTTACCTTCCTCCTTGCGTTAAAATTTAACGCAGGTTTTTCCAAAAATCCTTCGCGTATTTAAATTATTTCTTCCTTTATAAAGAATAAGGTGAAATAAATTCAATACTGCAGAGAAATCTTTAAACCCTTTGGCGTATACTGGACAATGTTCTGTACTTCTGACTTCTTGCTCTTCTCATACAAGCACCAAAAATTTTAAATCTTGATGGTAACCCTCTGTGCTGAGAGAATCCTGTAACTACGAGTAATTATATGGTTACAAGATAGCGTCGAATTTGAGAATGGTGCAACGGGTATGCAGAGCTGAAATCGTAATTTTTGGTGTGTCAGAAGTATAAGATGGTAAATAAAAAAACGTGGTTGTAAAAGGCATCAAAATGTGACATGCAAAGTTTCGGAAATAAGAATTATAGCAGAGTTACGACGCCGTGGCCACCGAGAGCAAGCAAAGAGACTATTGACTAACTGAGGAACCAGAAATCGATTCCCTGAAGGTCCTTGAATAGATAAGATATATAATGCATAATCTACTCTGTTTAAGAACATATGGAACCCATTTCATACAAACACCTTCAAGTTGGTGATTAGAATGAATGAAGAAGAATTCTGATTGAAGAAGAGCAAGACGCTAGACAGGAATTCTGAGAAATAATGCTCAGTCAGCTACAATATGATAATACGTTGTTGTTGTTGCTTATGCTCACTTGCCTGACACAGTCAGCCCAAGCCCACGAAATTTCTCGTAGTAAGGAGCGCTCGATTACGCCTGTTCTTGGCAAGAGCCTTTAGCACCTAACAGGTAACAATGCGATTTTACTCAGTTCCGCCCCAATTTTGATGAAGAGCACCCCGGGGGGGGGGG
>KK119453.1:468632-534667 GCA_000611955.2 Stegodyphus mimosarum
AGAGGACTGTCGGCTCGCCGCATATTTAGAGGGTTGGCGGCATCCTAAATATGCGGCGAGCCGACAGTATACGACTACATATCCATGCCTTCTCCGGGATTCGAACTCGGGCACTTCGGCACGGCCGTCAGCGACGCTAACCCTTATACCGGTTGGGCGACATGTAATAATATACTGGCAATGAACATCATGCTATCAGATAAGGTTGTCTTCCACGGGGCTTGGAAGGTGACCAGCATAATTGCCGGTTTGGAGGAACTGAAAAGTCCTCCCAGATCCACGATCCAAAATAGGAATAGCCCAAAAGTGACTATATGGTGCGCTGTAGCGAATGACCTCTCAGTCGGACGTATTACTTGACATAAGGATATCATGCATATCTGGCAAGATCTTCGCATTTTGCCTTATGCGTTCAGAAATTTCCTAGGTGAGAAATTCGGAGGCAAATTAATTAGCCCATTGAGACATGCCTGAATTTTAATTAATGACATATTAAGATATGCCTGAATGTCTAGACCTCTTTGACTTTCGATTGTGGAGGTCTATCAGCACTTAACTGCATTCGGAAAAGGCCTAGTAGTCTAGGTGACATGAAAGGAAAGGTGTAAAAGTAAATTATGTCTGCAGTCATCTCTTGCATATTGCATGAGCAACACCAGAAAGATCTTTCTGAGTTTCATGACGAGACTGCAGTAATGCATCGATATGAAGCTGACCAACTGGAAACCTTTCAGAAATGTTTGGACATTGTTTACGTACGCTCAGTATGTGATGATGAGAACGGAAGACATGTCGTTCAGCCAGTAAAACTTTAAACACTGCTAAGTTTATTTCACTGAACAAAACTCTTATTTGCAACGCTATTGAGAATTTAATGTAGGAAGAACTTATGTAAATCCCCATGCGGGATGCGCGGTGTGCTGATGAGATGGCAGAATATTTGCGCTTCTTAAAAAACTGAATCCCGTACCATTCTCCCAATAAATGCTAATGCGTTTTTCATAAATCAGTTATTTTCCCTATTATTTTAGCAAACAACTTTTCTTCGAAAACGGTAGAGTAGTATTTTATTCTTAGAATTTCTCTTATTGATGAGTTTTGCGGTTTTGTCTACTTTACGCATAAATTTTGCTATATAATGTCCACTTATCTCTGATCTACAAGTATTGATAAAGATCCATTGATTAAGCAAATAACACATGGATTTTTCTAAACGCTTTCCATTGCACTCTAATAAAATCATTTGTACATGCGCTTTAGTGCTTGTATATTCAAGCGCATTTTATACCTATTCAGTTAACTAATGACGAGAGCATGAATAACAAATGGAAATTGTTTTACGTAAAGCAACTTTAATCATACAAATAAGCGAATTGTTTGACCGACAAATTATCCTCGCAAATGCAGTATATGTTGAGTCAGTGTTTACTTTAGAGTGTTTTAAAATTTTCAACATATTGTTTATATGTGAGGAAGTCCAAGTCATCATTGTGTAATTTAAGCGCAGAATAATTAATGTTTATTACTCATATTTGATCATGGAAAATGTCGAAATGATCGGGAAATCACGCCTATATATACGATGAATGATTAAGACAGCAGAATAATGTCAACTTCCGCATGTGTCGATGACTTGCAAGAATTTAACGTCAGGACAAATCAATCACAATGTAAGTAAAGGGTGAGGCATAAGTAATGTACTTGTAACTTTGCTATAAAAAATAAAACGTAACAATTTCATAACACAAAAGACTGTTACGATTTTTAATACGTTATAAATAAAACAAACAATTCACATTTTGGAGTTGAAGAACATTTATAAACAAAAATAAGACGCTTATTAATATTAATATTTAGTTATATTTATTATTAAAAATATTTATTAATAGTAACTATTAGTAATAATACTATTAGCAATAACTATCAGTAACATTAATAGTAATAATAGTATATTAATAGTAAATATTAATAGTAACTATGTGTAATAATATTATTAACACTAATGAATAGTCACTATTAGTAATAATACTATTAACAGTGAGTTATTAAAGTAACTATTAATACATTACTAAGAGTATTATTTATTAGTTTAATATTTATAATGGTAATATTTGTTAAAGCGATTTATAATTCTAACAATAGTATTTATTAGTGTAATAGTTCCTGATAAAGTAATGCCCAATAGGGTACTTATTAATATTAACGGTAATACTAATACTTTTAAACATTTCTTAACATCAATGTAATTAGCAACAAGACCCACCAGTGGCAGAGAGGTTAAGTCCTGAACTCTGTTAGTTCCGAAAGATTCCAGGCGAAACGGGTTGGCTGCATGGAGTTTTCCTGATTTTCCCCATATGAAATGTGCATATGAGCCAGTTGCCCTTAGAAAGTCCTCCATGGCATCTTAGACCGATAGCCCTAGTGTGCTTCTTCGTAATCTCAATAAACCAATCCAAACCAAGTAATAGACGTAGAGAATTTAACATCGGATTGGGTTACCCAGAAAGGACACTTGTAGTATTTGTGATACATTAAAAGCAGAGATTGATATCGTTGATAAAAAATCGTAAAAACTTGCTGAAGCACAAGATAAAGCAAAACTTATTCAAGACATAAAAAACAGAAGAACATCATTTGAGGAAGAGCCAAACTATTACAGCAAAGAAGAATCGTGTTCCTAAGTTTAACAGAAGAAACTGGAGGAATGAATTTTAGTCACTTGAAAATTCGTTTCTCTTCTGTTTTGTGTGTGCATATATATATATATTTGTTCATAGTACAAATTTCATTAAATGAAGTTTGAAAGTTTATTACGAATTTTTTGTATGATTTTATAATAATATATTCTTATCACGGAAGTACATAAACTAAAAATTCACTTTTCTCGAAATTCCGAGACATATATGGTTTACCTTGAAAGGTTTTCATTTGCTAATGCAGTCTCTCGAAATGTCACCACAGTTTTATATGTAAGAATTGTCTGTTTTAATCTTCCGATGTAGAAACTTAGCGTAAAATATAACAGTTTTTTTTTATTGCAAAAGAAACAAAAAATAGGGAAACCTCGAAAATCATTACCAACCACGCAGCATACCTTTTACATTGCTGCAATATGTTACTTACAGCAACAGAATAAACTAGTATGCTTATAATAATTTTTCATTTCTAATGACAATAAGATTGTTAACACACTGTCTGCCGTTTAATCAGCAACTTTCTTTGTTTATTTTTTTATGAATAATGTTTTCATAGATATTAAAATTAAGATTATTGGTATTCTTCAAATGCCTTCGCATGAAAGGAAAGGAATGAATTAACCTTTTAGTGGGGAGAAAGTGATTATTTCCTCTAGTAAAATTATAAATTGGCATTAAATTTTGTAAAGAACTAGCTGTAAGTGAAACTACTGTATTTTAATTCAATTTCATATGCATCCTTTAACTTTATAGCAAATATTCGCAGTATTTCCTAAAATTCTGTAATTCATATTTCTTTATAAATGATTTTAAACTTGAAACTTTGAATATTTTGTTTCTATACAACGTATTAAAATCTTAATACGTACTTCAATGAGTAACAAAGTTGAGTCAAAGTGAGTAACAAATCAAGTAGTAAAGTTTCATTAAGCCAGTATATGACTTTATATTCCTATAATTTAAGTAAAAAAATGTTATCGAAAACGTTCTATTGACGAAGTTTGTCAAAGTTCTGCTAGAAATTAATGACGACTTTTCTTTGAAACTGAATGACTAATATTTTTTAAATAATAATTATTAATAACTATTTTTCTTTGAAAATAAGTGTCTCTATTTTTAAAAATAATAACGCAAATGTAATTTTATGAATCTTTTAAATCTTGAATTAGCTGCAAACAAAATATTTCATAGCTTTTTATTCAGAATTCACGAAAAACTTCTTAACGTAAGAAATATTCAGTATCTGAAGGATATAATGAATATGTATTTATTAAGTATTCGCACAGAAATGCGTAGTTAAAAACGTATGTTCAGAAATATGTTTGAAAATAAGTCTTTTTTAAGTACTTTAAGACCAACTATAAATTTAATAATTTTCATTTTCCCGAGACTAATTGCTAAATTAACTTTCGTTTTGTAACTGTTCCCCAAATCCTTTTTCAAAAAGATTGAATTTAAATCATATTTGACATGAAAATATTATCTAAATCATAAATTCATTCTCAAATATTTCAATTAATTTTGATATGCAAACATATTAGAGTAAAATGAATCATTTCTTTACGGGAAATTAGGCAAACGTCAACATAGCTCTGGAGTTGGCTTCATAGAAAGTTTTAAGGTTTATGAAAAAAAAAATTCATCTTTCGCCTAATTTTTCAACTCGCAATAGTAAGCATTTCTTTAGTACTATAACTGACTCACTGGAATATTTCTGTTTTTTACATCATCAAAGTGCATTTTGTATCTCCCAATCCAAGCAGGGAAATTTTCATTAAAAAACTCTACCTTAGCTAAAGAAATTTTAAGAAATTAAAGCTTAGAATGAAGCTCTTCAGAAATACATTTAAAATAGTATATCTTCATCAACCACCAGGCATAAAAATATATCTGTATAATGAAACGCTACTTACTGTTTATTTTTTACTTAACCAAGCAGCGCTAACGGCATCCTTAACGCCACAAAATCCAATCTTCGCCTTTTTTGCATAAAAAATACTGTTTCATAACAAGTTAGCCTAATACTGTCCTAAAGCAATGATTGTTTAAAACAGCAATATATTCAAAATTCGGAGATTCAACCTTATCTAACGCACGTGATTTTAACTAGAAATTTATAAAACATAATCCACATACAGATCCTTATAATTTTATGCATTTCTGTGCTAATTACTTTACTATACGTGCATAGGTTTTTGAGTTTTTGATTTACTTTAGTTAATATGCTATTTTAAATTAAATCTGTCCTGTACTTCTGTTCGTTTCAGTCAACTTCACCAGAAATATAAATAAGTAAGTATAAAATGCCGACAAAAAGTATTAGTTAGAGAGAAATTTTTGCTAACGCAATTAGTAGAGCTATACAGACTCACACCTTTAATCACCTGGTTTTGATAAGAGCTTTCTGTCTTTTATGAGTATTTATGTTTAAATATCGCGTAAAATTAAGTGCCGGTTGATAGTATTTAATTTGCTATGTGTCTTATTATTTAAACTATTTCTTTTATTTTCAGACCCTGTAAGGAGCAGGGATTAACTTGTTACATTTTCAGTTTCTTTTTTTGCAAGTCATAATACAAATAAACCTTTGATTTGAATTTTACTTCTTTCATCTTACTCTAAATTAAAGCGGGAGAAAAATAAATCATCTGAAAGCATACAAATATTAGATTAGTTTAACTGCGAATAAGGTTTAATGTTTCGCAATCACTGAAATACTATTTTTAAATAGGTCATAACTTTTGAATCACCCTGTATGTAACATTTAATATTCTACTTCATTCTTCGTTTTGTAAATATAGAAATATTTTGTTTAGATACTAAAAATTAAAATCAGTATGTTGCAAGAAAATTGCATAGTATTGCATAATATGAGGTTATTCCATAAAATTTCATATTGATACTGATAAATAATTAAAATTTCAGCTCACATCGAAATGCTAGGAAATGAACCATTGGTCAAAATTGTTGAAGCTCTTGGTGGATGGCCAGCTGTGGAAGGAGAGAAATGGGATGTGACACAGTTTGATTGGATGGAAGCCTTGTTTACTCTGAGGAAGATAGGATTCGGTCACAACATTTTCCTGTCCGTTTCTATTGGACCCGATATACGAAACAACACCCGTCATATCGTGGACGTAAGTGAAATTGTTCCCTCGACTTTGATTGTTACTGAACAAAGCATTAAAAAACAGATATAGATGAACCGCATGACTTTTCTCTTCGAGAAAATAGAAGAAAGAGATATCAATATAAAATTTGAGATTAGGTATAAAAAAATTCTTATATTCTTGCATATTTTAAATAAACTCTGCCGTTTTGGAGGATGATCAGACATAGTTTCCTCTTCTTCATGAACAAAAGCATTTTTGCAAAGGCTGGAGGAGCAATAACCGATGTATACGGAAATAAATGGGCGGAGTAATACCAAAGCGAAAGCAAAGCCATCTGTCGAGTAATTTTATTTAATGATATTAAACCGATCTAGATTTTCCAAAACTTTCAATATTCTAATATCTTCAGCTCTTTCCCATTCCATACCTATATTACTGGACAGATGGCGCTACATTCGTTTTTTCTCTGTGTCACCCGATAATTTGCATACAAAATAGTTGCCACACCTCCCATGTTTGCAAACACTTTTTTTTCCTTTGCTCCTGCTAAAGATGAATCTATGTCTGATTGAATCGTGCGTGAAAGTTCATTATAGTCAGGACAACTTCAACAAATAAGTAAGTCGTAACCTTTCGTTTAAGTAACAAAATTACACATAGAATAAATTTTGGAGTTTTGAGCTACTTAAGGAAGAGCTAGATTCAAAATCAAACATGAACGCAATTAAAAATGGAGCTTTTAGTTATTTAAATTCTAGAATATTTCAGCGCTGATGAAAATAGAACTATTTATTTAGTTGTTTAGAAACTTGTTTATTCGCCAAGAAGCTAAAAACAATTCTTAATTGCTTGGTAAACATTTAATTTTCAAATTCAAATCTAAATAAATTTGTTTAGAGAAAAATCTGATTTTGATTTTTTTATATTTGAAAAAGCGGCTGCATTGAAAAACTTTATAATTCCAAACTGAATGAGAACTCAATTAATTTCTAGAAAAATGAGAGATTTTTTTAATTACTATTTTCAATGCTTAGGCAGAAAGTTACAAAGATCTAAATTCTTATAACCAGAGGTTACAAACAATAGAACTAATAAGGCAGGTAATCCTTGTCCATTTCTTCTCCAGAATCACAAAGTGGGCAAATATGAAAGCTTGAAATACCTATGCGGTGCAGGTGGGCGGCAAGGCAATCATGTCCTGTAGACAGACGGAAAGTCGCAACTGTATTGCGTTTGGAATAAGAGAAGGACTTATCATTCTCCAACTTTTTAAGGCTGTACGAGTGTGAAGATCTCTTAAGATATTAGACATAAATAAACGTTTTAAAAACAGTTTAATCCTCCATTAAGAAATAGCTGTATTAGGATGTTGTAGTAACCTGGCATCTCTTTTTGAAAGAAAGTAGTTCTTTGCCCTAAAGGCCACAACGGCCAAGCACCCACTGGAAAACGATTTGCTTCCCCTTTGAAGTGAGAGTTTTCAGGAAGTGGGTGTTCAACAGACCTAATTGATTGAATGTTAGATCAAAATGTTAGAAAATGATGTTAGATCTAAAATAAAGGCAATTCAACAACGATTTTGATTACCTTGCGTAGTAAATATCTTGAAATTAAATTCTCTTTTCAGAAATAATAACATAAATTTAACTTAACTGATTTTGTAGAACGTATGTAATAAGTAACATTTCAAACGGAATGTATTCATGAATACATATTTATTGAATAAGGAAATAACAATGAAAACTAAAAGATCACGAAGGCAACAGACGATCTTTTTCTACTCTCGCCACAGCTCCAGCAAGTGAATTCGCGTCTGCCTGCGGTGCCATCTAATTTCGAAAATGTGGCCTAAACATCCCGCCCACCACTGAAACACAGTTTCAATTAATTACAGTTTTAACCACAAACGTTTTAAACATAATGCAAACATTCTTGAAGCTGTTAATCAATTTCATACTCAAGAGTCTTTATCAGTTAATAGTTTGTATCATACTTAAGAGTTTGTTTCATGGTTCAATAAAGGACAAAGCTTAACGACAGGTCTCTTGTGTTCTCCGTGTGCAGTTCGTACCGTTGTAGAGACATTGAGTTTATTTTGAAGCAGATGAGATGAAAAATGAGCAACGCCTTCGCCGGGTCTCGAACCACGGACCTCTGGAATACGCGCCCAGCGTGCTGACCACTACACCATGAAGGTATGCGAAGAAGGCGGAAGAAATACCTTATACCGTTACCACACGAATCTACCGTCACTTCCATGATGGAATCTAATGACTCTTCCCATACTCCACGACAGTGATGGAGCGTTTTCTTCTTTGAGTAAAGCAAGATCGTTGACATAAAAGGTTTGGTTTTGATAGCAGTACTTTTTTGGTATTGTTGTCTATAAACATTGTTGTCTATAGGAGGTAGACTCTTACGAAAGCTCCTGCTCTGGTAAAATAGAAACTGGAGCTCCAATCAGAAAGTGGTTCGGTGTGAGAACTTCAAAATCTGTAGGATCCTCAGACATTGTTGTCAATGGATGTGAGTTTAAGCAGGACTCGACTTGAGTGATGAGTGTAGCGAACTTTGGATATGTTAGTACTGCAGATTATAAACTTCGACGAAGATGATGTTTCATCGACTTGACGGCCGATTCCTACAAATTGCCAAAATGACGGGCTGCTCGAAGATTGAAGATCCATTTTATACTTTCGGAGGCAATATAAGCTCGAAGTGGTTGAACTCATTCATATTTTGAAAAACACTTCTGGGCTCTCTACCAGCTCCTTTTAGTACCACCCACAATCACTAAAAATCTCTACTGGTCTACCTCTTCTCGCAATGATTCCTTTCAGGGATTCTAAGAACGCATTAGAAGAAAGATCTTCGATTACTTCTAAATGAATAGCACGCGTCGAAAAGCATACAAAAATGCATACATAGCATTTGAAAGACCTTTGACCACGTTCAGTTCGGTGTTTGATCATAAAAGGTCCAGTAAAGTCAGCACCAATACGATAAAATGGTCTAGTGTATGTACCACGTGATGCAGGTGAATCGGACATGATTTGCATGGGAAGTTTGGCTCTATACCTCCGGCAGATTTGTTCAAGACTTTTCGAATGGAAGATCAAGCAGATATCATCCAGAAGCTTTGCCTCAGAGCTTATATCAATAACTGAGGTGCAGCATGCAAATATTTTAGGTGAAAATGTTTAATGAACAGTTCGCTGATGGAATGCTTTTTGGGAAGAAGAACGCTTAGTTTATTACTCAGTAACCTTCCAAATTCAATTGGATGTTTTTCATTTTCCGGAATATTAGCATTTTTTAAACGACCACCTACACACAAAACAGCTTTTTCGTCTAGAAATGGATTTAAGCAGAGGATCTTACTACTCGTTTTCGAGGAGAATGACATAAGTAAATGCGAAATTTCTTCCTGGAAAGCAGAACGTTGAATCACCTTTAGAATTGTATGTCCTTTGATGTGAGTTCATGTTGGAGTAATGCAAATTTTGAAATTATGCTAAGAAGAGTTATGAAACAGATATTTAATAAACATGTTTACTTCTGTAAAGCATTGTTTCAGTCTTTTTGTTCAGTACCAAGATACTTATTTTCTTACAGATGTATATCAGTTTCTTTCCGATATGAGCTGAAATTAAATAAATAAATAAATATAAAATTAAAAAGACTGAAAGGCTTCAGATTTTAACAGTCCCCCAAAAAGATTTGTTAAAGTTTTTTACGCTCTTGCTGATCTCACAGTCTACGAGTCTGCTGTTACACTCACTCCTGCTAACCCATTTTTTGCCATTTTAACTTTATTATTAAACATCATTTTCGTCGCACTTGCGCCATATACATTTCAACAGCAAAATTACAAACATTTTTAAGCATCATAGCAGTATACCTTTAGAATTCCTGATGCATCGTTAAATGCTGGGATACGTTTGTCTGTCTCTTTCAGTCTGTCCTCAGTTCATCATATCAATGTTCAATTTCTTACTAAGATGGCTTTACAGATCTTTTTTTGTCTTTTCGTTATTAAAGTTTTGTGGATTAACTTTACTTATCAAATATCATATTCTTGGAGCTAACGCTTTATAAAATTCCATTCAACAACAAAATCACACAATATTTAAAAACAGCATATCGTTAGAATTTGGTACAGACAGTTTCGCACGCTAGAGATTTTCGTACAGACTTGACACTCCTCGCTTTGAAATCTTGAGTTTTTTTATCAAAAATTAGTTAAAAGTTTACAAAATATGAAACTGATAGTAAAACATACTCGAAATTTAAAATTCGGGCTTCCATGTGTCCTTGTTCGGATGGAAGACTAATTTATTCAAAATTTTCATAATGCGAGAAAAATACATGCATTCCAGCAGATTCTTCATTATTTAATTTCTTTAAATATAATACAGAGAGATAATATTCGGTGGCAACAGTTTGAAAAGTGACGCCGTTTTTAGTGATTCAACGCGAAATGCGTTTCCATTTGGGCTAATAACAATGCGTGTGCTAAAAATAATAAATAGAAGGTTTTAACTGAAAGATTTAGAATACTAAAATCTTTACACGACCTTAATTAAAATTATATAAACGTAGTTTGTTTCGAATACAAAAGAGGGCTAAATTTGTGATGATATTTAGCAGCACTGTTTCACTCCTGCTATAAACTGCATTTAAGCTGATCTTTAACTGTAAACATAAATTGGTTTTGAATACGGATATATTATTATTATTAAAGAAATCTTTTCATTTGAACATTTTTGGTTTTTCTAATTAGACAAAATTTTATTCAATAATTTCCTATGAATATATTTGGTGTGGATCTAATCTGAATATATAGAGAACAACAACATATAACTGTGAACTTTTGCTACCAGGTAATATATTTTGTACAGGTATATGAAGTTTTCTTAACTGAAAAAAAAATAAAAACAATGAATAAATTTATCGTTATAATTCATATTCGTGGAAGCTTAAAAAATCTTCGTTAAAATCCCAGTATACGGTACGGCCTTGGCACGATTTTGAAAACTGTCGCCAACGCCAAAGTGACCCGTTTACTGCTCATCGTAATGTCGATAAAAGTCACCGAATCCCTTGTGTACCGTAAGCTGGATTAATTCAAATCTTCTTTAGAAAATTCCAGTTTCATGCCAGAGTTATGTTTAACAATATTCGCTTTAATTGACAAAGCTGTAAATTAATGCTTTATAGTAGCCCTACAAAAAACGAATTTATAACATGTTTCGAACTTGTAAGGTTTTAGTTAAACTAATAAAGTTTTATTTTAATTTAAATCTTTCTAGCCCTTCTCATTTTCAACTCCCGTTAGAAGAAGCGCGCGTTTTCAGCTTTATGCTAATTTGAAGTGGAGCCAAGTTCTATTTAAACGAGAGGTAGAAACCTCTCAGTGTGAGAGAGTTTTTAGTCTCAGACCACAATCATTCTATTCGACGTTCTCCTGACTAGCTAGCAGTTAAATTCTAAGCCATAGCGCTTTACATGTTTGCTTATTGAAACAAATCCAAGTGCGTCAGTATTAGTAAATCTTGCTACGCACCATTTAGTTAGAGGCCAACCTCGCGTTATAGCTCTGCGAGCAACAACTACTTAGTTTCTATTTAGTTTTAGTTTAAATTTATCTGATTGTTCATTTTAGACCCAAGTGTGGTCTTTTATTTTCTGTATCCCTCCCGAGTTGGGAAATAGTTGTAAATAATAGTGGTTTAATAAAAGAGGATTTTAAATCCCTTTCAAGTGCAGTTATTCTACCACTGAATCACAGTATCTACCACAGAACATAGCTGCATTCAGCTCCCTGTTCCAGATCCGGACTTTAAGCTGTTACGAAGATGTTTTCCAAGAATATGCACCGAACACGCAGTCCTGACAAACTTATGTTCAGATTTCCATTATCAAAAAATGAACTTTTAGAGGCTTTTGACATTATGACTTTTGACATTAAAAATGGAAAAATTATTATAAATTCTATTTTAAAATTATTTGAGTAATCATAATAAAATATCTTTTATTATAGTTACTCAAATCAATATGAAAATTAAATTAAAATTAAAACAACTCTAACCTACTCCCTAGTTACGTTTTTTCTTATTCTTATTTAGTGATAAAGTGACTTTATGCATTAAAGTCACTTTATTTGACGTCGTTTCTTCTTACGCTTTATATTTCAAGAACGCATTCTTAATTAGCATGCTACTGCATATTTAGATATACTCAGCATATATTTTAAATATTATTTAATCTAATAAATAGTTATGTTTAATTTTTACGCATATATTTATTTATAAATTGGTTATGAATACTACAGAGTGAGCAAAACGTCACTGTGAGCCTGGCAAAATAATGAACGTGCAATACTTACTGCAATAAATGGCTTCCTTTTGTATATAAACGGTGATCCACGCATCCAAACACGTTCGCAAAAGCATCTTAATTATAATGAAGTTCAGTCCAGTTCCGTTGTACTCAAATAATCCAGTCCAGTTCAGTCTGCACATTCTGCCCATATATTCCCCTACGTTGTACAAATTTTAAATCAGAATATGCAAGAATCAAGAGACAAAACCATCGTTCACTACCCGTTATGACGTCTCACTCACTATTATTCAAGGACAAGATGGTACATCTGCGTCATTCAAAGTCAGACAGCAGCATGAAAGTAAACACGCTGAAAACCCACAATGTGCTGCCATTCACAATATTGCACGATGATGGCGCACTTAATATGTGGTAACATTTATATTCGTTTATTGTTGCAATGATACATCTAACGGAGATTGTGGCTGAAAAATGTGATAAAGGCTTCTTGAAGTCGTAATTTAGATTGAAGATAGTTTTTATAAACAGAGTGTTATACAAACCTCAAAAATGAGGATCATATGCTTTTTTCATAACTCTGTTTTTGAGAACATGAATTTAAAAAAAATTCTGAAATATTTCAGATTTTAACGATCGCCTAAAAGGATTTTTTACGCTCTCGCTGAGCTCGCAGTCCGCCAGTTGGCTGTTGCACTCCCTCCTGCTAACCTATTTTGTGTGTATGTTTTTAGCTTTATTATTAAGAATAAGTTTCTTTGCGCTTAAGCCACTAATTCAATAGCAAAATTATAAAAATTTTATAAGCAGCGTATCAGTATATATGTTTAGAATTTTCGATGTAGCGTTAAGTGTTGGCATACATTTTTCTGTTTTTTTTCCCCAGTCTTTTTCTCAGCTCATCATATCAATGTTCAGTTTTTTTAGTAAGATGTCAGCAAAACTTTTTTTGTCTTTTTATTATTAATGTCTGGTGTGTTAAATATTATTAAATACCATGTTATTACTTTATTAAATACCATGTTCTTCGCACTTGCGACATATAAAATTCAATTCAATAGCAAAATCACAAAATATTTAAAAAAAGCATATCCTTAGAATTTTCAGTAGACAGTCTCGCGAAGGGATAAATATATTTTCTTCCGTGCAGTTTCGCCACTGCTCGCTTTCATATCGTTGAGTTGATTAATCAAAAATTCGTTAAAGTTTTATAAAATATGAAATTATAATAAAACCAATTTTGAAATTCAAATTTCTGGCTTGTGCACATGTCAGAGTGAAGGACTACGTTATTCAAAATTTCATGACTCTAGGTTCCGTCATTTTTCCCAATGAACATGCATACATTCACGCAGATTCTTTATTATTTAATTTCTTTAAAAATAATTAAAGGCCATAATATTTGGATGCAACAATCTGAAAAGTGATACAGCCATTTATAGGACTCGACGCAAAATCCCATTTCGAGACTAATAGCTCTTTTGGGCTAACGTCCCCTTTGGGCTAAAAATGGCTTGAAATTGTGAACTAGTATACAGGACATAGAGCAATACTCATAAAAATACCAACTAGGAAGTTCAATTTAAATGCGAATGCCCGTTAGTGAGTAAACAATATTTCTTCTGTATCTGGAAACAGTTATGGTATTCCTAAAGCTCAGTTATATGTCTTCATGGTAACGTACACCACATATAAGTCTTCGCATCATGTACTGGAATTCCATGTGAATGATATGGAATAATGTTGGAGTGTTCTGGCTGTACAGATATCAGGATATGTGGATTTATCAAAGTATATGGAGAGCGCCTTATCAAAAACGCCCGATTTTTCGAATTCGAGAGATTTACATAACCTTTAATGTACTTCTCGAAGTATCTACGGAATATAAAACGTTTAAGGAAGTGTGAGTACACACGCTTATACACTGCCATACTTTTGACGCTATTATTTCAGTCGCATTTTGAGGGCCTTATGGGTGTTCCCGAATGACAACTCTTCATGTGCGTGTTTTCGAAATAACTTTTTTTAGACATTGACAGATGCAGAAAACAATATCCTCTACCAATTGCTCTGTTCCACCTTAATATATTGCTCTTCGATATATTTTCCACTCATCTCGCTTTACGAAACATTTCAGTTAAGCTCTGTAATTCAATTGCGACGAGGTGCCAATAAATTCTTCTATGAACTTATATGGTCGATTAATTAGTGATTAAGTGGCTTAAGTCCCCAAAGGTCGGTGATTTGTCCTTGGCTCTGGTGGCTAAAACGGTGGGGTGCGTAAGACTTTGGCTGTTTTCTTTATATATAACCTTATAATATGCCTCACTTCTTTGCCTATAATAAAATGTCGAGGAAAATCTTTTTTTGTGTGTCTTCATGATAACATGTACTGTGTATCAGATTATCACTAAATTTAAGCAGTAACAACGTAGACTCGAGAAGGGTTTAAAATATCCTTTTATTCACTCACAGAACTGATAACAGATGGCCCCTTATCGGGCTTACAGGAAAGCCTCCACTCGGACTTTTAAATCAGGATAAGAAAATAAGAAACTAAACTAATACTAACTAAAATACACTTAGCCCAAGCTCGACACAAATGTCTAACGTAGTTGACCCTCAATTTAAACTAGCCGGCTATTATTAATAGGCACGTACAATACGGGATATATTCAAGAATAAAATAGCCAGAAGGTAAACACGCGCCACTAAGGGCTCCTAAGCACTCTCTCTTCGAAGTAAGTAGAACTTCCATTAAATGCTACTTCTAACTCGTTTGCATTCAATGCGATTCTAAAACCTCATTCTAATAGGGAGTTGTAAATGGGAAAAAAGAATTGAAAGGAAGTGGTTTTAAAATTAAAATAACTGTTATAAAATTAAAATACATCTTACAACGTAAATATCAGAGAGTTTCTCTTCGAAATCCTGCACGAAAATATTTATTTCGCATGCACAGTCGCAGAGTCCACCAGTAGCTGAATGGTAAGAAAGTTGAACACTGGTAGTTCGATCCAGAATCAAATCACGAAGTACGAGGTGGCTGCATAGGAAGTCTACACACAAGCCAGCTTCCGTACACAATGATCTATGAAGACGTCGTTCCTTTTAGACAGATAGTCCTAGTATACTTCGCTATGATCTAAATAATCCATCTATCCTTAGCAGACTTTGTTACTAAATGCAGTCCATTTCAATCTGAATATGCATTTTGTTCATATACTCCTTTCTGTTCTAGAATACGTGTTCAATCAAAAACATCCCAGCCTGAGATAAAAAATCATAATTAATAGGCTAGACTTATGTCTCACTTACTACTGTTTCATTCAATGACGAATTCATATACATATTCCGTTACTACAAGTCAGCTAGCTGGATTCGTATTATCCCAAAACACATGGAAAGTCTTCCAATTTGTGCATTAAATATTTTGTATACTGTATATAAGCCGCGTGATTTTTATCCTTGTTTATCATTATACTATGTGAGGTACACAGTGACGTTTTGCTTATCCTATAGTGTGTAATTTTGTAACTTATTGCTCTTCTCAAAACCGAAATTATTATTTCTATTATTTTTACTTTTCTTTGAGACAGCTTGATCAAGCAAGCTTAGGAATGCCAGATCGCAACTACCTTCTGAAAGGACCTGATGACCCACTGGTGAGCGCTTATTACCAACTCATGGTGGACAGCGCAGTTCTACTCGGAGCCAATAAGACCACGGCAGAGAAAGAGATGAAAGAAGCTCTCTTGTTTGAAATTTCGATAGCCAATGTACGTCTTTTAAATTTTATTCTAGGAAACTACATTAAATTCAGTAATAAATAATTTTCAAATGTTTTGATTTCTCATTAGACATGTTTTAAGAAATTTTTAATGTTTTAAAGTAAGAAAGAAAGAGTATTATTCAGATTTTTTCTGCCATTGAAGAAATTCATTTTTCTTAAAATAATTAAAGAAATAACTGTTGGCTCAACAAGAACTCCGATGATATTGCACTCTAAATGTATTAGTCATTTTAATTCCAAATTTTCAAACTACAATCCCTTTCTAAATGCAATTTTTCAACTAGTAAGTGTTTAGACAATATAGTAAACATTTATTTAGATTTCGTAAACTTTTCTAGATTTTTAATTAAACGAAAATCATCGCATTTTATGCATAATATTAGTATATTATACCTTTAAATCATATATTATATTTTCTTATACAAGATTTCAATCTAATTGTTTTTTACAGTTTTCTGTGCCTAGAGAAGAAAGAAGAAACATCAGCCGATTGTATAACAAGATGACAGTAGAGGATCTTTACAATTTAGCCCCAGATGTAAGTGCACAGTAAAATTTATAGATCTTGTTTTAATCAATGTTTAATTTAAATCTGAATTTCTCGGATTAATTTAATTACAACAATTTCAACCATAATATTCGTATTTGAAAAGATCTTAAAAATGATACAAAAAAATTTCTTTCTTTTAATTTTTTATGTACATTATTTTTATATACTTTTATTTTTTATATTACGAGACACATATGGCATTATTTCGTACAATGGGAAAGCGAATGTATGTGTGTAAAGAATAAGCTTTTTTTCCTTGAATCTAAGCAATATTCCTTAAAATAATTTCATTTATATCATTATATACTATATAAATACATACGTTGTTCTAAATGCTGTATATATTTAAATTAATTTGATTGCATCGTCGTTTTTATGTATTTTTGTAATATTGAGCACTGATTTATTTAGTTATTTACTTATTTGTTGCGTATAGGGTTTATTTTGTTCGTTTCATTCCATGTCTTATACGTATGTGTCTGTTTCTTGTAATAAAGTGGCAGATCCTTCAATTCTTATGGCGGCAGCGTTTAAAATGTACAACTAGCTCAAATAGGACGCAAGATATAGGCAAATACACTCATCATCGGCCTTGGCGACCGATTTTCTCAAAGCTTCGAGAAACCGTGCTAAAATGTTACGCTATATAAATGCAGCTCCAACAGTGAGCTGTTGCTGTTAATCAGCAGTGACATTTATTGTATTAAAAAAACTATCTAGGCTCTTATTTAGAGTTTACTCTGTGAATGATTTTGGAAACTTACGGTAATTTTCTTGCCCTGAGGAGTAATTGGTCAACACCCACGTTCTACCAGAGCTGTTTACAGCTTTTATGCTGCGTTTCGTGAATCGTTGTAATAAATCGTTGAATTCTTCCCTCTTGTCTAGAGTGACTATTTCAAGAGATATCGACGAAACATATACCCCCACCCGACAATATTTAACTTTAGAGCTAACTTATAGATTAACAAAAGCCTATTTTCAAGAATTCATATATGATCCTGAAAAATTATTTTGCAGTAATATTATAAACCGCAACTTAAGAGTTAAAATACATTAATGATGTAAATTTTCCTCAAAATCTTATTCTTATAAATAATCAATTTATTCTGCCTAAAACCGAGACCTCTTGAATTCTCAGTAACGAATTTTAAAAATTTGATCAGTTCCTTATCAATTATTCAATTAAAATAAAGGTTTACTACATCATCAAAATTTAATATAGGGAACCCCTATTAAATACTCTTAATCTGAGAAATTTCTTTTCAAAATAAAAATCCCTCCAAAATTATTTATGTAACTATTAACTTCTTTGCTTTTTGTAAAAAAGAAAAGCAGCAGTAATTGTAGCATTAAAAAGTCTATATATTATTAATACACATACATATTTATGTTATTAATATAGACTGTTACCGTAATTAAATTTTTTTTTAATTTTGTAACTGGCTTAGATTACCATTGACCAGAATGAGCGGCTATTATTTTATTAACTGTAACGTTGCTTCCTTGCATGGTATAACGTGCTGCTAAAAAGCAACATTGCCAGGCGGCAGTACCTTCAGCCATTTTCCAAATGGAAACGCAATAGAGAAGAATTCAGATTAATTATTTTATGAATTATACACAGTAACTCATTTTTTATATTAATAAATGAGACAAATTAGTTTTTAAAACACTTTCTACTTTCTGTTATGAAGTAAAGAAAAAACGTTAATCGCGAAAAATTTTGGGCATCATATTTCAACGAAAATATCAGTTTTGACCATTGTCGAAGCTATTTGGATGATTTACTTGGGTGACTTCTGCACGTACGGTCAGGGTAAAGGTCTCTTTTCTTTCCAAAATGGCTTTTAAAATGAATTTAGAAAATATTTTTTTCGTAACTTCTGTACATACGTACCTACATATGTATGTAACTCAAAAACTTAACAAAAATGTAACTCAAAGAAGAATAGAGTATATGGAACTGCATAACATATAGTTGTGAAATTCCCTTTTTCGTTGCTCTGCCGCATCAAACATATATATATTTCAACCCTCTTACCCAGATCAATGAGTTCAGTTTTTTCATTCTTATATATTGGTAAATTGTGTATTTTTTGCTTTAAAAGCAATTGAATTATGTTGTCGTTATTTTCCCGTATGCCTTTCGTTAATCTGTATGCAACTGTTTTAGAGTTATCAATCATTTAAAAGTTTAATTGTCGCTAAGCCTAATATGATGCTATTTGTTTACATTTGAAACTCTTAGTAATAGTGAATTAAGTCAGTTCGTGCACCAACTTCAGTATATTTTTACTCAGTGGGACCAGAAGTTAACTTTCAACTTTGTGCACCAAAAATTTTGACTTTCTCTTCGTGGGTCGAATTGCTTGTTTTCCCGTACAAACTCAAAGTTTAATTGCAAGAATTGTTTGTTTTTCCGCAAAAAGAAGTTATGCGGCGTCCATGAGAGAACTTTGGGAGGGGGGCGACTGTTACTTTTGTATTTATTGCAAACAAATGTTTGCATAGGATGTTTGGATTTGATTTCCTTTACAATTTCTTGAGGTGGATAGCTCAGAAATTAAAAAAATAATGAAATTAAAAAGTGAAAGTTAGTGTCTTGAAAATAATCTAATAGCATATTAAATAATTCGTTATTCGAAAAATTCTGCGGTTATAATTATTTAGTTAATAAGCGAATTTTCTAATTATTTTCTTGCTGTTCATATGCAGCGACCTTGATCAACGCAGATGTTTAAATGCGATCTTTTCTGCTCACATTGCACAATTAATTCTATCGCGCGTTGTGGCATAATTTTTGTTGTAGTGCATTGTTAAGAATAGAGAATCCAAAAATTAATTTTCGCCTGCTTATGCTCTTTTGTTTAAAAACGCTGATGTGGACACCAATTCGGCCAATGGACTGAAAGACACAATTTTCGACGCACAAAACTGAAAGCTAACTTTGAAGTTGCACAAACTGACTTTATTTGCTATGCTTCTAAGAATTTCGAATGTAAACAAATGGTGATCTCATTAGGCCTAGCGCCACGTAAACTTTCAAACTGCTAATAATTCTACAACTATTGTGTGCAGATTAACTAAAATCATAAAAACATGATATATATGTCATATTTTTAAAGCGTAGAAGAAGACATTGAAACTCTTAACAGCTTTCGATAAATGGCTGATGGTTAAAGCATACCGATGAAGATAACAAAAACTGTATTTTTATAAATCACCTATCTTTATTTTTACATATATCACATCATTTCTTAGTAGATAAGATATTTCTATATCATAATCAATTACTATATTTTTTATATGCACGTTATACCATCTTAGAATAAGAACAAAAGAGGGCATAACAGTATAAAGATGTTTGCAAGTCGGAAACCAGGGAAAGGAATGAAGAAGAATAATGACGTAATTAACTCGCCAGTGGTATTTATACTAGTTAGACGCAATAATAGAGACAAGCTATGATTGGTTAATATTAGTTTTAGTCGCACTTTTCAAGTAGCGTTATATAACTTAGAAAGATCTAGAATTTGGCGGAACCGAAGAATTTTAAGACTTTTTAAACAGCTATATCAGCTGATTGCAACAAAAACAGAGATGCAAAACTAATGTTATAGCAGTCCCACATGCAAAATATTAATATTTTACGTCTAATCTTTTTTGAGTTACGGGAGATCATACATACGGACGCACGGATGTCACAAAAAATCCCTTCTGAATCCATTTTAAATCTATTTTACATTCCGTTTTGAAAACGATAGTTTTTTATTCTGTCCGTACGATATCAAGTAAAACACTTGTTCAATATGGATTCGAGAACTGTCAAAATGGATATTTCTGTTGAAATGTAATACTCAAGAAATCTTTCACGATTACAATACTTTCTTTACTTCAGGAAAAATATCGCTTTACATTAATTTCAGTTTAGTCCCCTTCAGAAATAGATTTAATAAAGGTATATTTTTTAATATTTCGTATCATTTATATTTGTTAAATGGGTACAAAATTAGTTTTAAGAAATATACAGTGATTTCTTTACTTAGAATTTTAATTTTTTCAGATAAACTGGGATAGATATTTCAACAAGCTGCTTATGAATAATATTTCCCGATCCGAGGAAGTCATTGTTATTGTGCCGGATTACGTCCAAAACTTGGAAAAATTGTTGGTATCTACGGATAAAAGGTAACTTCAGTAAATGCTAAAAATTTTAAACAGCATGTGAGCTTAGAATATTATAGCTTATTTCACTTTTAAATATGATTTCCCCCCCCTACAAAGATGTAAATCATAGATTTGATTATTGTTCCACAAACTGATAATTAATTAAGATTTAAAAATTAACTGCTTACACTAATTATTATTAATACTAATTTGATAACTTAATATCAACAATCTTAGCATGCCATATTAAATCTTCTAGTAAAATAACATACTTAACACTTGACTTCTATTGAAATTTCTTACCTAATCTCCTCAATTATTTTCTCGTTGTTTAAAGAGCTTCGTATAACATTATTAGACCGAAGACGCATTAAACCCAAAGGGCTTAGTCTCAAAACGGCATTTTGCATCTTTTCTCTTTATGCGTTGATTCACTTTTCAAACTATTGCCACCAAATAGTACCGCCATGTATAATATTTAAAGGAACTAAATAGTGAAGATTCTACTTGAATGCATGAATGTTTTTCGCAATGTGAAAAAATAACGATACCTAGAGCCCTTCAATTTTGAATAACGTAGTCCTCCAATCGAACAGGGCCAATTGGGAGACCGAATTTTGAATTTTGAATTTGTTTTACTATCTATTTCAAATTTTGTAAAACTTTAACGAATTTTTGATTAACAAACTCAACGATTTTAAATCGAGCTATGGCAACACTGTACGAAAAAAAAAACATTTTTATCTCCAGAGCTCGAGACTGTCTATTGTTTTGCTACTAAAGTTTGAGGTTTGGTTTATGAGCAAATTCAAAATGGTTTACAAATAATTCGATCAGAAGATTAATCCCTAAAAAATATTAGTAACTGAAATAAATGAAATTAAGCGAAAAAGTACTACAGTTATTTTATTAATTCTAATATACACTAATCAAACTGGTGAGTATCAATAGCCGACTCGGAATTTTCCAACAATTCTTGAAAGTGTCTCCATACTACAGGCGAATTCGAGGAAGGCATCGCCATTTCATCATTATTATATTCTTCATATCCGTCCATAGCAATTCAGATGCCACATTTTCTGAGAGATCGGATGATCGTTTCTGAACTATTTTTCGAATGAATGAAAATTTGGCTATCGCCTTTAGTACCTTCAGCTCATATGCTTGGTCTAAATAAGTTCGATTACCAGTTATTCCAACTTTTGCGGATATATAGAAGATATTTAGGGCAAATTAAATTTTCGCTTATACACTTCCACTTTTAGCTGAATTTCTGAAGCAAACTCTTACTTGAAAAATAGGATAACTTGGCTGTATAAACATAACTTTCAAAATGCTGATACATTATTTAATATATATTTAAAACAATCTAATAGTTTTTACTGTGAGTGAAGAAACTAAAATCTAGGAAAACAACTGTCCTTAATGACAAAATTTTGCAAGACATTTTTTTTTTTGAGGATTAAAAAAATAGTTACACAAACTTATAACGAACAATAAACGTGATAAAACGGATAAAGGGAATAAAATTAAAAGTCACAAAAAATGTTTAATTAGTAAAAGAATTATTGTTAAATTATTAAATGTTAATTTAACATGTTTAATAATTTAAATTATTAAACAAATTTTAATCACACAGCTTTATTGTTTTAAATTTTATTTTAAAGTAAAATTTTCAAACATACTCAAGTTGTCACTTTCAGTTCTTAGAGCTATTATTAATTCAACAACCAAAAGATTTTTTGCAAGTAAGTTAATAAAGAAAAGCTCTCTAAATCTGAGAGAAACTATTAAATAAACGTAATTATGAGACTCAAATTAAGCTGGAAAACAAATGATATTAATAATAACGTCTCGTTTTTATTCTTGCAAAGTAAACAATGACTCTTCTCCCTTAGAAAAATATTGATTAGGATCCCCTTTTACTGATAAGGCTCAATAGAGCATACAAAAAAGGCAGCTGTGAAAGTATTGTTTGGACAATAAGCTTTTTTTGAAATGCAATTAAACGTGTTTTGAGATACTTTGCTGGGAAATTTCCCATGCAGAGAGGTTATACGTTGTAACTTTTGTGAAGAGAAAGTGTATTTTGTAGTCATTACAAAGATGGTACTTTATGTATCTTTCTCGTGAATAAAAATAACTATCTTTCAAATTTCGAGAAATCTTCTTGTTTTGTGTCAGCAATTATTATTCTATCTTTTGTAACATATTTTACGCAATTTCTGCGTGATGGCAGGGCGGAAAATGATTGCTGTATATTATCATCCTGCAAAAGCATAAAAGCAAGTTGGAAAGAAAGAAAAATATTTCTTTCATAGCAACTGATGACGTTCCTAATAAAAGAATATTCTGAAAAGCTAAGTGTTAAAGCAGCTAAGAATAAGCAAAAGGAATCACCATAGTCTTGGTAAATTTGCAAGACCGTTAGTTTTTGAATGATAAATCGATCGATAACATAAACAATGCATTAACTCATATTTTTATGTTATGTGCATATAATATTGTACACTTGCTAACAAGTAAGCTAGAGAAAAGAACATCTTTCTGAAGCAAATGTTTAGTTTGAGTAAATAAATTTAGAGTAATGTAGTGCATATAATGAGCATCTCGGATAAGAGTGAGACAAATCTCAGATTTTTTTAAACTTTGTATTTTAAATTAACCAGTTGTTTTATGTTACTTCTCCCTTTCCGTTTTCCTGTCATAATGCAAATTTTAGCTCGCGCGTATTTAAATGAGGTACAAAGAGATAGTATTTAAGTGAGGATTTTACCGCTTAGTCAAAGCGTGTTCCGTCTGATGAAGACCACGTTACTAGTTGAACTTTTACGATAGCATTCTGTCTACAACGTTTTGAAACATTAATAAGTGCGCCAGTTGTAGTATCCAAGCCAATTTTGATGCTCTGGAGGAGAGCGCAATTCGAAGCATTTTCGCGCATGTTCAGTATATAATTTAAATTTAGAAGTTTTGATTGGTGCAGATGGAAGATTAGCTTACTTATCAGACATTTTTGTTATTTTTAATACCATAAATTTAAGTATGCAAGGGCTGAAAGGAAATATGTTAAACTCAACAGATAAACTATTGAGATTCCAAAAACAAATAACTTTATGGAAGAACAGACTCAGCTCAGGAAGGCAATCTGGAAAAGTTTGAGTTAGTCCCAAAAGATTTTAATAAAACCATTCATAAAATTTTGATTGACAATTTGACAACATTAGAGGAGAGAATTATTCATTATTTCCCAAATTTAGATATTAAAAATTGATTATGATTAAATCCAAAATGAATCAATTAATTCATTTTGGAATTAATTTTGGATTAATGAATTAATTGATTCATTTTGGATTAACATTAGATGCGATTATCCCATGATGACCAAAAAAAGCTTTAAAAGTATTATTACTATTTTCTACATCTTATTTGTGTGAATTCGAATTTTCAGTATTAAGCAGTATAATAAATAAAAGATCGAGACTGTTAAATGTAGAAGACGATATCAGAGTAGCATTGTCATTTTTACGACCCAATATAAATATAATTATCAAAAAATATCAAGCTCAAATTTCTCGTTAAAAGTATTCTTATTATTAACTTGTAATTAATCCTTTAATAAACGCACTGCTGTTTCTGTAGTACATATTATTTTATTTTACATTCAAATTCATTATTTTGAAATCGTTAAAAGTGTGCCGAGAGAGAAAAAGGTTCAGAATCACTGTTCTACAGCTTAAAATATTAATTTGTACAAAGTTAAAATTAAACCGAAATATTATTAAATTAGTTCTTTTCAGATGTGCATGTTTTAATTGCCGCCTAAATTCTAAAATCAGTTTCTTTATAGTTTAAAATAGTTAACAGTAACTTTGTAGAGTTCTAAATATGTAGAAGTTTAAATCTATGATTTCAGATACTCTTAAATAAGATGATAAATGCCTGAGAAAGTTAAAATAACCTTTATATTTAATCTTTAAAGGCAACACTTGTGCGTACAAAAATATGTATTTACAATAACATAAGTTGAAATTCAGATTTAAGGAATGTAGTTAGAGACTATACAAAATAAATCTACTTACACTGGCTCAAGTGTTTTAGCGACCCGAGTTTAACGTTGGCTCGAAAATGGCTAAACCTGGAATAATCTCGATCAGAGCTGGCGATCGGACGCAACTTGAAGACGAGGCTGCCGAAAGCTCTAGCATTAAAACATTCAAAACCTTTGACTTAAATACTCAAATAACTAACCCGCATTGTGGTGAGGACTAAAAGTTAAAGAAGAGTTATAGTAAAGGTTTAAATCATAATGTTTGGCTAATTATCATAAACTACCATATAACTTTCATATTTGAGATCCATTTCCGGAGTGAATGGTTTCGTGCATTCAATTTTTACTGATCTTACTGCAGGTCCATAGTCAGACGCAGATAAATTTAAATAAAAGATTGATGACATGCACGTACACAATTGAATATTTACTTTTCAAGGTCTCACGTAGTCTAGCCTAACTTTGCATTGATAAAGAGAAACAATATCCATCCACATGCTACGATTAAGCTTTACTGTATTCCTTTGAAAGCTTAATTTTATAATGAAAGGGATTCAGTTAGTCCTAGAGGGTTGCTTTCTATTTTTTCTCGAAGATATGCTAAAATTAATTAGTTTGTTTCTCACAGTAAAATAAACTTGCCTTCGTTTCTCCGTGCTTCTTGCTGGTAGCAATCAAAACAAAACATCTTTATTTTTATGAAGGTGTTTACAAAAGGAATCAATCTTTCTCTAATTCACGAATTAAATTAAATCCCTTACAGCTTCCTAAAAACAAAACTGATCCAGAAGCAATCTCTCTTCGTTAATGGCGTTACATACATCATTTTTCTTATAGAAAGTTTCATCTTAACGTAGACAAGACAAAGTTTGAGAATGTTGAACGTTGTTATTTAATACCATCACACAGATCAGGATCTTGTATGAAATACGATTCATCATCTCTGATTGCTCATACACTTCCGGATAGAATCAATTCCTCATACATTTTAAAGCAAATTGTTTTCTTTGGGGAATTTATTTATTTCTCTAGCCTTCTTTCTACTGTAAGATTTTTAACCCCAGACTTCCTTAATCGGTGAATAACTAATTTTGATATCTTCAATTTTCCAGTAACTTGAGGCTTTGAAACGGCTGACTTATCGAAGAACTTCCATTTAAACACTTTTAAGACTGGTTTGCTTCTTTTTCTTATCCCGTTTCTAAACTTTTGATTCTTATAAATTTGGGCTCATTTTCCAAGTTTTTTTAAAACCGTACGAATTGTAAGGTAAAATTTTACGGTTCAGCCGTACGAATCAAAAGGTACGTACCGTACCTTTTGATAATCGGCTCTTTTATAACGTTTAGATATAGGCAGTTTATCCTCTTTTGTTATCACAAATCAAGTGCAACAAACAGAAGAGATTGACACATTTTTGAGAACTCACTGGAAGCGTGACAAGCTATGCAATGAAACGGGGAAGGGTGCAATGGAGAGAAAACAAGTACGTGGTGCCGTCTAGCAACCAACGAAAAACCAGAAAAAAAGTCTGAAAGTGTTCAGATTTTAATGATTGGACTGGATTTAAGGACTTTTTTAAGTTTAATACTGTTTATTAGTGGGCATTATCGATAGAGCTGACCCAGGTCGACTAACGAAACATTTTATAGGATATTAAATGAATATCCATTTAGACTAACATGGAAACTTTCTGCATGTTTAAATAGTGAAAAAACATACATTGTCATTCTATAAAAATATTTAATGTTTTTAATTAGATATAACATGAATTAAATGCATTTTCATTTAAATTTATCAAATTAAAAAATATCTTCTTTATATCTGCAACTATTGCTTTTAAATAGCTTAATTAATAACAGACAGATTAAATATGAAACAATGATATGTTACGCTTTTCCGAATGGTAACAGACTCGAATGAAAAATGAAACAACGCAAAATGGTGTTTTGCGACTATTAGCCCTTGTAGGCTAAAAGGCAAGTCATGATTTGTTTTTCTTTTCGTTACTTCCTTTTGCTCTTCAGAATAGAGGGTGTCATGGTTAGCTATCAGTGGATTACGAGACTTCATCAATCATTCTTTCTGTTTATGGCACTTGTCATATTATTTATACGTAAAAAGGTGATAGTGTTTAAATCGCTAAAAGCACTTCTGCTAAAATAAAATCTACTCTCATCAGTTTGCTCTATTTATCCTCAGTTTTAAATGGACTACCGTTCTTTCCTTTTCTCATGTTATGCAACAGCTAATTATGAAACACCCATCTTAACATCTTCAATTTTTTCTAGGGTTATAGCTAACTATTTGATGTGGCGTGTGGTGGGTCAAGCTTTTCCCACACTTCATCGCGCCTGGGGAGAAATTTCACAGCACTACAGTACCATTCTGACAGGAAAAGTTCGCCAAGAGGCTCGTTGGGAGCATTGCTTAGGGACTTTATCCGGAAGTTTGAGCACGGCTCTGGCTTCACTGTATGTCAGAAACCATTTCACAGACGCCAGCAAAGATCTGGTAAGTCATACTTATTCTTCGTAATCAGTTATCTGAATTTTGCTATACTTTGCTATCGAATCACTTTTAAACTCATGTTCTTGATTGATACTTATCGACCATCTTCTGATTTTAGTACCTATTCCTGATATCCAAAATTAATTTCTTTATGTAAAATTTATGCTGATACCATAATCAATAAAATGGTAAAAAATGTGTATTTCGGTGCATTTTCAATACTGTGGTTATCCCGAAAATACAAATAATCATGAGTTTTAATGAGGACCGTTTCGAATTGCAGTATTTATTATTTACGACTTCTGGCACTTTCTCTGTAAAAGAACAGAAAACACGTTACATTAGATATTTTAGCAACGCTATAGATGATGTTGAGCGCCGTCTGTTTTTAAAACCTTGTCGATCTCGAGGGTCATCTATGTTCTGTAATTAGTACTATTTGGTTGTTGATCTACGCAGCTCAGAGTTATTACTAATTGATGGCGCTTGTGAATCTTGATGCTTCTTTTAAATCAGTGGTTTCCAAACTTTCTGTACCTCCATTCCTCTTTATTATACAAAAATTGTTCCGCCGTTCTCAATTTTCTAAACAATCTAATTTCACACATACTCACCTAGTATTGTAATTTGTTTAATAGGCTATAAAATAATACTATGTAAAGATAAAATTAATAATAATTTTAAATATAATAAAAACAGATCTTACAAAAATACGGAAAATATAACACATTCTTAATACAACATAATAATGTTTTAATGTGATGGTTGGGCTTGTGTTTCAGCATGAAATTTCTCAAATCGTGACTGGATTGAAGAAACGATGTTCTAAGTTTCTTTTCAATCACTAAACGTATAAAGTCTTTTTCCCAACCTTCTTCGCATGCCCTCGTGGTGTAGTGGTCAGCACCCTGGGCGCGTATTCCAGAGGTCCGTGGTTCGAGTCCCGGCTCATTTTTCATCTCTTCTACTTTCGAATTATCCTAATGTCTCTACAAACGAGATCTATACTTTGAGTTTAAAATAGTCACTTTCACATCATCAAAATATTACAAATGGCAATTCGAAATTTCTAATTTTTGTTTGTTAAAGTGGGTAAAAGAATAGGTTCCCATTATTTATTCTCAGGTTTCATGTCATTAAGAAATTTCTGTCTGAAAACTTCTAAAGTTTTCATAATTTATTAGTCTAAAGGGGCAATTTGCCCAGAAGGACTATTTCGTTTTTACATTTTGCGTTGATTCACTAAAAGCATTTTTTCACTTTTCAAATTTTTGCCACCCAATATTATCGCCCTGTTTAAAGAAATTAAATAATGAAGAATCTGCATAAGTGAATATATGTTTCTCGCATTGTGATAAAACAACGGTACCTAGAGCCATCCAATTTTGAATATTGAACGTTTTCACCCGAATATGGACATCTGGAAGCCCAAATTTGAAATTTCTTTTATTATCCATTTCATAGTTTGTAGAACATTAACGAATTTTTGATTAACACTCAAGGATTCAAAGCGAGCAATGGCAACGTTGTATAGAAAAAACATTTCCAGCGCGTGAAATTGTGTATCGGAAATTCTAAAGATATGCTCATTTAAAAATTATTTTGCGATATTGCTCTTGAACAGAATTTTATGGTTTAAGTGCGAAGAACGTGCTGTTTAATAAATAAAGGTAACACACAAAATGTTAAAAAAACGCCCCTTTGGACGTAATTTAAAATCTGGAACTTTCCAGTTTTAAAAATTTTTTTTTATTTTTAAATTAAATTATAGTTATTTATCATTAATTACATTACTTTAGCTCTATTTGAAATAAATGTCAGTCTCAAAATTCTTTGCTGAATTATGAATATATTTGAATAACAAAGTGTAACCAATAAAAATATCTTACAGGTGCCAAACTTTAAATTGCAGATACAAAATAAATATAAATTTGAATTTTTTTATTTTGAGATATTATTATTGCTTATCAGCTGCACTACGTATGTTTTCATAAACATTTAGTAAGCGTAATTTAAAATTTATTGAAAATATTTCTTATTTTATTAATGAAAAGTATTCATTTTGTTAAAAAACGTTCTGACCCGTCATCTGTTTCATTCATTGCACTTTGGGTTTGAGACCACTCTCGTAGTAATCAGTTCATTATAGTCGCATATTCATTATGGTCTTGATATTCATTATAATCTATAATTAGACTTGAACTTACAGTTCGGTTTTTCAAGCCGAATCGGCTGCTATCATATTTGCTCTCAAATGGATTAATGGGAACCTGACTGTAAAAACATATATTCATACAGGTAGAGACTCATTATGTGGTTTGGAAGCACTAGCACTAAAATAACACTAATGTTTTTGTCTCATACCATAAAAAAAATCTTCTTCAAAAAGTCGAAAAAATACATGAAGTGAAAATGAGCTGGTTGAAAGCCCATATTGGTGTTACAGGCAATAAGAGGGCCAACATACTGGCCGAAGAGGCTGCTATTGGTAATGCCGGGGATGCCTTCGATATTCAAGCATCAAAAAGAATTGTTATTGTTATTGGTAAAATCAAGGATTTTTATTGTGATTGCCGGAAAGAGAAATGGAACATTTCGGGGAAAAGGGAAAGATTATTTGTTGAACTTTAAGGTTTCTAAAAGTATGAGAATGATACGTGGTTTTGATTATAATCAAGTAATTACTGTGCACGGGTGCTTTCTGGCGTAGCTGAAAAGATTTAATTTGCAAAATAATAGTCTTTACACTTTTCGTAGTGCTGAAGGCAGTGCCAGACATTTCGCTGAAGACTGCATTTTATTGCGACATGCTAGGGAAAAACATGGTTACATAATGGAATTCTATTGCCGCAGGAGTGAGTTTAACGGTTTGATGAACTTTATAAATGGCAACAGAACAATACTGGGAATTTTGATTTGATGTTTTTAAGAGCATTTTTGTTTTAATCTGTTATGGATGTGCTACATAAACCAAGAGGCCGATTATTATCGGCAAGGAGGGTTGCCGCACACTCATATATTACATTGCATTCATTATAATCTCTGTTTCAATGAGTCTCATCGTATATAATCTTGCCATGCATTTTTATCTGTGTCATCAAAAGAGAAATATATATTGTGGTATTATAAAATTTGGACCATTAAGTATATTTTTAACGATGAAACAATATTTGACTAATTTTTTACACCGTCTAATTAAACACACTCACATCCATTAGTGAATTTCTTTTATTTTTCAGGCTCTGGAGATGGTGAATTACATACATAGAGAGTTTCTTAACATTTTAGCTAAAGTAGATTGGATGGACGAGCAAACAAAACAAAGGGCAAAGGAAAAGGTAATTCGATAACTTTTGTAACTGTTGTCGTAATAATCATTTGGCATATTAAAATAAAGATAATTATCTAAATGAATAAATATATTCTTATATGTGACATATTTTAGTTAAAATAATTAGCTAAACATGAACCTAATTATGGATACATAATTTCTGCACTTATAACCTCTAAAAATAAAATTTTATGTATGTTTTCACTTCATCAATATAAGAGTAAGCGTTACAAGAGATGGCTCAAAATTAAAGAGAAATATCTCTTATTTACTTCATGTATCCAGAATTTTGACGTTATGAGTAATTAAATGCTATGAGAATTCAGAGGTTGTTAGTATAGAAATCATAAGTTCATAATTTTAATAATCATAACATAGAAAAAAAATATTTTTTAATAAAATATATTTAATAAAGCCTATTTTTTTAACTTTAATATATGACTTCACATAACAGGACCAGCTAAAAATCAAAGAGAAGTGACTGTATATTATTAATGAGCTTAAGTAAATATTTTCAACTATAACGTTTAAGGTAGATGATTTCTACACAGTGTTTATTTGTGATTTACCTGAAAGGAAAGTCGCGATAGTGCTTGTATAATATTAAAGTAGTGCATTTAAGGTTTGTTTTTTGGTTTTATCTTTCGCAAGTTTTAGCTTAGCATTAATAATAAAAATTCTGATGTATACACCAAATGATTTCTTTGTACGGAATATTAAATTATACGCACTTTTCTTGCATTTCATTTAACCTTAATGGATTGAATTAAATCTACTTCGTCGATAGCGCATAAACTACAATATAATAAATGCACTCTTTAAAATTCACGATATTTGTTCACAATAGCGACACTCTGGCGCTAGGTTCACTTAACAGCATTGCATCTCATTCATCATTTTATAACACAGAATGCACAAAAATTATGTATATCATGTGAAGAATTTTCTAATCATTGCCACATGTTCTATTCAAATACTATAATAAATGTAAAACGATATATAAAAGAAATTAAACAAACAAACAACAAAAAAAGGAAACAGTTTTTCACAGACTATTCAGTATTTCTCATTCAATTAACTCAGTTCTCACTTCGCGACAAGGCAGAAATGCATAAAAACTCAAAATATCTGTATTAATAATTACGAAATAAATCTTGAACAATTATTTTCTCGAATACATTCCAGAATGGATTAAGCATAATTTAATTCGCAATAATAAAAGAAGGTGTTATCTGTATTGTTGCGAAGCTTAGTTTCTCTAGATTGGCAACAAATCCACTATTCTGCTAAGTTTCAAATGTAAACAAAGATGGCTTCTATGGTAATAATAATTAGGCTTAGCCGCACTTAAACAACTTTTAAATTGTTGATAATTCTACAAATCGTGCATGCGGATTTACTAAAGGCATAAAAACCTTAACCGGATTATAAGAGCAACATAATTCAATCATTTTTAAAGCAAAAAATGCACAATGCACAATTTACAAACAAAAAAGAATAAAGAAACTGAGATCACAGAACCGAGTAACAGAGTGGATATATATATATATATACTTTTGCGCAGCCGATTGAAACCAAAGTTGGAGGTGCACATCTACATGTTATAGCAGCCCTATACACTAAATTTCAATGTTCTGAGGCTACTCGTTTTTGAGTTATGCGAGATACATATGTACGTAGATACGCACAGACACCACGAAAACATCTCTTCAAAAACCCTTTTAAATCAGTTTTGTAATTTTTTGGGGGGAAAAGAGTCCTTTATTCTGTCTTTACATACAAATGTCACGCAAAAACATCATTAAATTGCATTCAATAGCTGTCAAAATGGATATTTGCGTTGAAATATGATACCCGAAATTTTTGCACTTACAATATTTCTTTTTTACTTCGTACAAGGAAGTCAAAAGAGATGTATGTATGTAATGACTGTACGTAACTTGATTTAAAGTAATCAAAAAAACCTTTTTTGTGTGTTTACAAATAGCCACCTGTTTAGATGAGAATTTAGCAGACGATGTACTGCTTATGCAAAGAATATGCTTTCTGCAATAAAAATATCAGAAAGTTTAATTCAACTATACCATTTGGCTAACTGATTTCTGTAAAAGAGTTTCAAGGGTTTTTACGCAATGTAATGTATAGTTGAAGTGGCTCGGTGACCAATCAGTGTTCGGATAAGTAAACATATCCAGATACAGGAAGCAAAAGCCTAAGTTTAAGTATAATTTAACCTTGATGATACGATGCTTAGTTTCTACGCCGCACACCCCGCTTCGAACCTCAGGATCATTCCTTCAAGGAAGACTGAAAGAGCAATTATAAGTCTCACTAAGACATGGCACTACGAGACACCCCCGCACAACCCTTAATTTCCAAAAAGAACAACTTTAGTCTTATAATTCCTTCCTAAATCTAAACAAAACTCAATTAGCTTTTGATGGCTAATTGAGTTTCGTTTAGATTTAGGAAGTGGCGTATTCGAATTTTTTAGCATATTCAAGCATGATGAGCATTTCAATATTGGGCAGTTTTTTTAATGCCAACCATATGAAAAATTAAATTATCCTACTATAAGACCATTCTGTTTGTAGAATTGAAAGCATTTTCATAAAATTATCTTACTTATTTTGATAAACTTTGTAACTGGAAGCATATGTCTAAAATATACGTTTAAATAATTAAAGCCCATAGTAATAATCATTTTTAAACATTCTGTACATGCAAGTATTATCTCATTGGGAAAAAAGAATATTGTTTATTTGTTTCTTTATTTTTAAGGAAAAATTTAATATCTGACATTTGAATTTGTCGCATGTTTTTCATATGTTCTTCTTTTATTAGGCAGAAAGTATGGCAACATATATCGGTTATCCGAATGAGCTATTAGAGGAATGGAAAGTGTCTGAAATTTACGACGGTGTAAGTAAATAATGTTGTTCAATGTAAATTGCATAAATTATGTAAATATCTGGCATAAGCTGCTGTACTGTTTACCTCCCTATCATTCCGATTCTTTATGTATCTAGAATTTAGGTATCGGATAATTTAGAATATAAATAACTTTATTGTCATCTACAATAAATGTAGATATCTGCTTATAAAGGGCGAAATGACACTCTATGATCTCTTCGAGCTTAATAAACTTCAGTAGGTTTTTCACTATCGCTATCAACAGAGGAAACAGTTTTTTAATACTGCATTAGACAGCTTAGCCAAATGTTAAAATTATGCAAATATGAATCTTATTAGGGTGATGATTTCTAATAAGAGAAATACACTAACTAATACAAGAAATAATTCGACATGGGCATTTTTTCTAAGTTGAAATGTGATGAGTCAACTGTGTTTGCTCATTTTGCAGAGAGTTTCACAGCAAAAACAGTACCTGTTTTATGTTGAGAATCGATCAGTATTCTTCAATGTTTTAGTTCGATTTTATCAATATTAATAACAGGATGGTATTAGTTTTGCTCTAGTGTTAAAGACTGTTAGCTATTCTTTTGAGAAGAAGAAACTATGTGAAATTACCCTTTTTTTAGTGCTTTTGATCCCACTACGATAGAGTTCATTATAAATCCAGCTGTTGCTTTCGATTAGAGTCCAAGCTAAATTGTGTTCGCAAGGCTTCTCAGCTGTCCTTTATTTGCAACCTTTGGACATAACATTTTCTGTTCAAAAAGAGGTTTTAAATGACGCAATTATTCATGTTTTGATGAATTTAGAAGAACTTAAATTTAAAGAAAACAATTTTTTTTAATTACGAAATCTAACTTTTTATGCGGTTCCTTAACCTTATATTTCGGAAAATGTTATACTGATAATAAGAGAACACATTTCAAGGACAATCAGACGCGATATCATTTCTTCAGGAGCTAAAAATGTTTTGTTCCCCCCTCTCCCAAAAATATTTTTGCTTCTGAAGACGATGAACCTGTACCTAATCGCCTTCAAAAACAATAGATTTTTGTACAAATTCCACACCAAACAAAAGCTGCTTTATTGCTTGATTTTAAAATTCTTATATTTATTTAGAAAACTAAAAATTTCTACATGCAATCAAGCTGGCAATCATAAAGTCTGGTTCGAATTCCGACGAAAGCATTGTTGACTCTGTGTTTCTCTCTTCAAAACTAAAACCTGATGTCCCAACGACCACATTTACGTTTGTTAAAATATACAAATTAAATGAGCAATTAAAAATTTAGGATATTTAAAGTTAATTTTTTCGATATATATATGACTAACATTATTGCAATTTTTTACATTTCTCAGAATCGTTTTAGATCAAAGCAAGTATAAAAGAGAGGAGGAAAATTATTTCAAGAATTAACATATACAAATATTAAACATGGAACAATACATTCTCTCTACATTTGGTCACGTGATCATCCGAAACTTGGAGATCGATTGAACCAACACGAAGCATCGCAGCTTTGGCTGAGGAAGAACAAGAAGGACTTCTCAGTAACTCCAAATAACCGTATAATTTTCAGAAAACTTCCGAAGCGGAAGGGGAAATGTGATTAATACTCACTTGTCTGACCAAGCCTACAAAATTCCTCGTGGCAAGGAGCGCAAGATACGCCTGTCATTGGCAACAGGCTTGAACACCTAACATGTGATAGTGCGATTTAGCTCAGTTCCGCCCCCAATTTTGATGGAGAGCACCCCGGGAGAACAGGTTCATGGGTCTCCCACCCCTCTTCCCCTACCAACAACCTCGCGAGAGAACTTTCGGCTCGCTGCATATTTAGAGTGCCCCCATGCCGCACAGACACTATACATTTACAAACATGCACTTCTCCGGGATTCGAACCTGGACCCTTAGGCACTGCAATCAGCGACGCTAATCACAATACCGGTTACAGTGGTAATCTAGTGAAAGTTAACAATGTTAAAAAATGCCTTTTATCTAGAGATAATTAGCAGAACTGGAAGGAACTGAATACGTTAAACAGGTGATTAAGTTATTAGCGCTAAATTAAATTAATTAGCATTACTTTTATGATTTCAGAAGTGTTGTCGAAAAATGTGTACATTTTATCTAGTGGGTTACTGCTAAGTTTAAGAGAGTATTTTCTGAAGATCTGATTCATGATTGTAATTTTGCCTATGCTAGACTGTTAGTAATTTCCTAGGTGTAACTAAAGAATACCATAAATTCTACGTTCTGTTATTTGGATTTTTGCTATTCCGAATATTCTGAGGCTTCTTGTAATTATTGATTTCTGCTGAAACAATAATTTTGATAGGGGCTGATTTATTATTGTTTCCAAGTATAACATTATTTGAGTGGTGCTGGGCATCTGCGATTTAAGTGCTTGTGAGTAGCTGAAACCTGTTTTGATTGTATTGTTGCTATATGGTTTTTTCAAAGAATTCGAGGCATCCGCGAAACGATTCAGGATGATCTGATCGGCAGTTACTTCCCTTCAAGTGATCTGTCTTTAATTTGCAGAGGCAGTCTATTTCTTTATGGGGTAAGGAAGTCAACGGAACTAATTTTACCAAACCTCTGAGTTGAAACATTCAGTATTTCTCAGATCAGAATTCAAAATATTCGAATGACGAAAAACACGCGAGGCTTCGAGTTCCTCTGTCTCCAGTATTTTTCAAGAATTAGTTAAGCGATGTTTTAGCATATAACCAAAAGACTTACAGATTTTTCAGTATTACATTATTCATGTGACAGTAAACAATAAGAGTAAAATTGCTATTAAAGAAAATGGAAATAAAACTAGATTCTTTTTTACTTCTCCTTCATCGATTTCTAGTGTCAAAATATCTCAGAATTATTATCGTCTTCCTTATATGTCATCGAGTTGTTAAAGATCTGACCTCTCGCATCTGATACTTAATACGTACCTGCTACGGTTACGTCAAGAAATATTTTGTTTTATTACGTAACGCAAAGATAATGCAAGCCGAATTAATATTTCACTCCTTAGTTTGCTCTCTGACCAGCAGAGAAGTCACGATTCAAGAACGAGGACACACTTCTCGTTCCGTACAAAAGATAAATATTTCGCAATTGTTCAATTAGTATCTCATTAATTTAAATGGCATAGCAAGGTTACTATTTAGGAGAATGGGAAAATTTAGACTGAACAAGATAACAAATGAAAAATTTGTAAAAACACATGTGAAATCTTCCTTCTTATCAGTTTATCTCATCCGCTTGGATTTTACAGAAGTTGGTGACGTAAAGTCTTTGTTTGGACAAATAATAGTAGATGTTTATGTAAGCCTATTCTTTATTCAAAAATAAGTTTTTAGTATGCTATGCTCGTAAATTTTGCATTTAGATATACATTCTGCAGCAAGATTTGTCTTCTTTTTTTATGCATTGTTGCGGGTAGTAAATTTATTTCTAGATTGTCTAACTAAATACACCTCTAAATCGAAGGCAAATATACCATTCTAGAATTTGAAATTAGGCAAAAAGGCAACCGTATACTGGTGTAGATTTTCAAACAAAATGCAAAATTTTGCCGATTTCTAATTCGATTACATAAGTTCTGTACTTAAAAAAAGCTGATTTAATATTTCAGTCTAAGTCTGCTACATCTCATTGATTTAAACACGATTATAAGGTTTTATTTTGGAAGCCTGGAGAAACTGTTTGGTCTGTAGCAAGCTACGTATGAAAACTGCTTCTAATTGCGTGTCAAAATTTCAAATACGTCAGTCTAAAATACAGAGTGACCATAAAAAAAATTCCCTGATATATTAACCCCTAGTAGCTTACTCGCTCAACAAATCGAAAGAAATTTTCAGATATTATTATTTAAAGGTATGCGTTTGAGAGTGTGATGATTGAAAACAATAGATCTCTCGCGGTTACGGTTAGAGTGAAAACATTTCAAAATCTTTGAATGGCAACACGCACTTTTTTTTTTTTTTTGGCAAATTGATCCGCGCAATGAAAAACTTTGCAGTTTCGTGGCTACCACGATCCCCGACCTCACTCCGATGGATTTTTGGTTCTGGGGGGCGGGGCTTGACTAACTTGTACACATCAAATCCACGAAATTCTTTAAAATTGGACGTGAAGTTATAGAGATTCCTCCTGTGATGTTTTGCAAATATAAATAAATATTTCTAATGTCAAATATACCTTCTTAGATTGGTTTGGTTTATTTGTTTACGAAAAAGCATTCGAAGGGTATCTCCCTAAGAGGAAGAATGCTTTTGTGGAAAGCTTTCTAAAGGAAACTAGCTCATATCCATATTTGCACATGGAGAAAACCACGAAGAAGCCTTTGCAATCAGCCCGTTCACCTAGAATCGAGCCCAGGTCACACTACCAATGTTCAGCGACTTTGCATTTTTGGCTGCTGGTGTGGGCTTTTGGTAGAGTTTTGTTTAAATTTTTCTGTTCTTATAACAGGTTAAATTATATTTACAGAATTCTTTTGCAGTATTGACTTGATAAGTCCCATAATTCGAAATAATTTATATTAATTTGGCATTACAGAAGTCCCGAATTTGTCAGACTATCATTATTTATATCGTAATAATAATAAAATTTGTAAAACTTGTTTTGAGCATCAAAAGCTAACCTCAACTGCCTGCAGTTAGCCTTTCGTGTTTTAATGTAAACTTTTACTGCTAATTTTCTCTACTAAACCAGAGTTTAAATGACACTTGATTTTCTTTTTGTTTTTGCAGCTTATGCTGAATTCTTCAAGCTATTTTGAGAATGTTCGAATTTTGAGGAAGTGGGCAACAAACTACGTATTATCGAAACTTCGTAAACCTAACATTAAAGGAGAGTAAGTATTTCGAATGATTTTTTATACTGAAATATCATATTTTCTATTTATTTATATTCTAAATTTTCTAAATTTTTAAATCGAGTAATCTAATATTAGTATTCACGTACTTAGAGGAAAAGACTCCAGTTAAAATAATGCGTGAAAAGTCTCACGTTCCTTCTTGGTCTATTAGGTAAACACGGCGTGTTTAGAAAATTTCAGAACTTAATATTTCCATTAATCGCATTCAAGTTACCAAACGGTAAGTAACATTAAGAGTAACTCATCGTGTTTCTTGCATTCATAAAAATATCCTCTTACAAAAAGAAGCTTAAAAGTAATATTTTGTCTGGTTCTGTAAACCTATAATAACTGTTACAGATCCAATGACTTGGAACAAATTTCTTATCAATGCGAATGAATGTATAAGTATTCTTAACCATCCTCCATATTTTCCAGACTTGATAAATATATTCTGTTCTATAAAGAGAAATCCAACTTTAATAAATAAAACATTTTAGATATTCAGAAAACCGTAACGATGGGATGAAAAAAACCGGTCCAAGAAAGGATTTCTGCTAAGCAATCCCGAATACATTAACTAGGTATTGAATTAATAGTTATTAATCCAATAGGTGCTGATACCAATAATAGGAAACAGGTATTGAATCCAAAACTCACTATCTACCAATAAGTGTATGGACACCCATGCAAAGGCCAATATCTGCGGTCCTGATATACGTCACCCCTCCGCCGTGTAATATCATGTAGGAAACAACACTGACGTTAATCGTATGCAAGGTGCCATGAAGCGCAGGGTTATCTGATTGCGAGAAAGGTGTAATCGGCAGGTATTACAGAAATGGCTGATACTTAAAGAACATATCTAGCGAGCTGAATTACTCTAAATTGTCAGTGGCCTATGTGATTCCGAATTGGCAGATGAGCGATGATTGTCGGAATGCACCCTGAGTCGGCAGACCCACGAAACTGGGAGATAGGTACTGTCCTGAGAAATTTGGAAGAATCGCACTCAGCCGATGGCCCATATACTTCAGGAGTTCCAACAGTCATCCGAGAGTATTGTTTAGATGAATATCATCCGTGAGGAAGCGCATCTGCTTGGTTTTCACAGTCATGCTGCCGCCAATAAGGCTTTGATCACGAAGTCCAACCGTGCTGCCCGGTTATTATGGTAGAGCACATCGACAATGGACCGTGGATTAGTGGAAACGGGTTCTCTCGAGCTACTAATCAAGATTCATTCGCTACCATTGGGATGGCATTGTCTTTCATCTGACGTCTGCCTGGAGAACGGCTCTTGTCAGAATGCATTGTGCCCACAGTAAAGTTGGGCGGAGATGGAACTATTGTTTGGGGGTATTTCTCCTCGTACGGACTATCACCGATGGTTCAAATTTATGGCAAGCTTAACGCTGACGCCTACTGCCTTATTTTGGATAACAGTGCTCTTCCTACGTTGTGGCAATTTTACGGGTTGGACCATGTTACTTTTAGGATGACAACGCCAGATATCATGTTGCGAAGTCCACCATCGATTGCTATCTTGACAATGGAGTTAACCGAATGGACTGCTCACAGTTCAGATCTGAACTCTATGAGAATCTATGGGATGAGTTAGATCCCCGATTTAAGGGATGCAACAACCATCCAACTTCGATGAAGGAACTTATATGTCTTCTGCAAGTCCAGTGGAAGAAAATACAAATAGCCGTCATACTAGGACTTGTAGAAAGCATTCCTGGGAGAATTGAGGCTGTAACTGCCGCTCGTGGAGAATCTACCAACTATTGAATACGACTACATTTTGTTTTTCTTTTCTATCAAAGGTATCCAAATACTTATTGGTAGATATATATAGTAATTAGGTAAGGTATTCTATGAATATATTAAAATATGTAAGCATCAGAAAGTATGTAAGATGATAGCTAAAAAGCAATGGAGATGTTTTCTCCAGACCTTATGTTTTCGTGAATTCAGTCTTAACACTTTATTACGCACTGTGTAATTTATTTGTTTATGAATCTAAATAGATGATACTTTTCACATTGACAGCCGAAATGTTCAGGTTCGTGCATAGAAATACTCAAAGAAATTTATTATACACGTATTTCCAAACAAATTCTATATATTGCTTAGCTTTTTCCCTGCAGAGAATTTATAATATAAAAAATTGAAAAAAAATTATGTTTATAGTTAAAATGTAATATGTTTAGTGTTTACTGATATTGAAACCATGAAGTCATTTATTTAATTTTCAGTTACAGGAAACATAGTAAAATATATTTATGTATGATTTAGAGAATAGCGTGCCTTCTCAATTGTATGAAAACTTAAATAGTCCCATTTTGCCATTTATACATTTTATTATATAACATATTTTGTACTTTCTTGTTTTAATGGCATGTATTTTAAAAATCCATTGCCAAGGCCTGTATAACTTTGATTTATAATCTTTATCAAAGATACTTTTGTTTCTTTGAGTTATAATCATCACTAACAAACCTCTTTTTTTGGCTGTGACTTTCCAGTTTAATTTCCAGTTTAAAATTGTTTTAAGAGTCCTCTAATCATCTGAACTGGATCTTCTACGCATTTTGATTCCTGGTGGCTTATCGGCTCCCCAGTGGCTGAGCGATAAAGTCGCTAACCATTAGTAGCTCTGTCCGGGGTTCTTTGCCATAACCAAATCAATTAAACCAACTCAACCTGCTCGCTTATGGCTAAACAACGGCTTTAGATTTTGTTATACTCATTCTTGTAATTTGCCCAACAAATTTCATTCTAGTTTTCATTTCAGAAGTAAAGTTAACAATTTGTGTAGTTTAAAAGTAAAAAATTACTCAAAAAATGTTAACTAGTAGTGGTATTTCTGTAGATACAAAAATTTGAAAAGTTACTCTGTGTATTAGTTTAAAAGTTAGATTCGGGTGAGTATTCTTTAAAAAGAGGCATTTGAACCCTGTTGAATCAAAACAAATCGTATGAAAAAGGAACTATAATTTTGTTCTCAGTCAGCGTTAAATCAAACTCCCACGGGGGGTGGGGTATAAAAATAGTTAGGTTAACATTAAATTTCATCATGTGATCTTAACAACTGTCAGGATATGAATAGATAACGTATAAAATGTGAGATGCTATTTTTTGTGTCAGTGTCTGGCCAATTAGTGGCCGAACAATAAAATCGCCGAAACATCTAATTACATGAGAATTTCCTTGGTTTATCTCATATGTAAGGTGGATACGAGCCAGTTTCCTCTACAAATTCCACCACGAAGGCATCCCTTCCCTTGGGTGCCCCCCCCTTAGATGCTTTACCGTAATTCGCATAATTTAATCCAACTCTTATCAGTGTCTGTGAATTTCAATTTTATTTTCAGTTGGAAGAAGCGATCGGCAGCGGCAGTTGTGAACGCTTTCTATAATTCTATTGAGAACAGCATTGGTGAGTTAATTTTTATTTAAGTGATTATGCTAATTGAGTATAATTTTTTCAGTCTGCGAAATAAATATTTTTATGCCCTTTTCAGAATTCCCAGCCGGTATCTTACAAGGAGTCTTCTTCAATAAAGATAGACCTAAGTACGCTTTTAAATTTCTTTTTTCTCTTCTATTCACTATGAAGACTTCAAATACTGTAATTAATTTATGGCTTTTATAATAATTTCCTCCGAAGTGCTAACGTGATGAAAATCTGAAAACTAAGGAAACTACTCCAATTTAATGTTATTGCGCTCTATTTTATTGGAAAACAATATTGACACGCATGAGGTGTACAAATTGTTCCGCTTATTAAACTAGTCCCGAATGCACAGTGTTTTTAACACATATATACTCGTATATATATACATAAATATATGTGTATAGTTTTATTTGAAACACATACATATACACACATATATATGTATATGTGTGTGTATGTATATATATATGTGTGCAAGCAAAAAATGAAATAATTTCAAAACAGAAACAAAAATAATTTAATAGCACTTTTAAAATATTTAAAATAAATAAAAAATATAAAAAAATTACAAAATTGTTGAAAATTCCTTGATCCTTTTCAAGGAGCAGAGAAGGAAGTTTCAGCAGAACCACGTTTTTTGAAATTTATCTACATTGTTAAAGCCGGAAACGTTTATAAGTGTTTTCAGTTTTAACAATTATCTACAAACTTACGATATATATTTGTCACAAGTGCTAATTTAATTAATTGAAATCGGAATTATCGGATTAACTAACTTTTATTATATTGTGCAATTATTGTTAACTTTTATTACACTGTGCACTGTTATTCTACAGATGTTCTTTCGCAAGACAAAAAAAAAGTGCGCAAATAATTCGCATAGTTTTGCGGAAAACAAATTAAGACTAATTACATGCGAAACTGAATTATTAATGGACAAAATTCTTTCTTCCACAGTTATTTGAATTTTGGGGCCATAGGCTTCGTCATAGGCCATGAAATAACTCACGGATTCGATGACAGAGGTGAGTATATTGTTCTATTATTCCAGGCGCAGTTAAAATATTAAATTCCCGTCTAATATTAAAGATTTGAAAAAAATGTGATGTGTGTACCACATGACTTCCTTATACGGAATATTATATGCACTTTTTCCTGAATTTCATTTAAATTTATTTCCTCGAATTTCATTACAGATATATTTCTCATTCAATTCATTCAGTTCTCACTTCGCGGCAAGGCAAAAATACATAAAAACTCTTCATTAAAATACCTTCATTAAAAATTGAAAGATATAGAAAGCATAAAACACCAAATATAGTTAAAACAATTTTAAAAAGTAATTTTTACAATTAAATTACAGTTTCTTCGCAAAAACAAGCAATTCGGCCAACACGTAGATTTTTTGGTGCACAAAACTAAAAGTTTCCTTTTGGTCCCGCTCGGCAAAAAGACAGCGAAGATGCAGAAAGACTTAATTCACTATTCAGTTAAGTTTCAAATGTAAACAGATATGGCTGCTATTTAAAAAAATTAGGCTTAGCCGCACTTAAACAACTTTTAAATTGTTTATAATTCTACAACTATTGTATGTAGTTTAATTAAGAGCATAAAAACCTTAAACGTAAGATACGAACAGCATAATTCAATCAATTTTAAAGAAAAAAAATGCGCAAATTACCAACATATAAGAATGAAAAAAACTGAGCTCACTGAGCCGAACAGAGTGGGTATATATATATATATATATATACATTTGGTGTCTCCGATTGCAACCAAATAGGGAGGTACACAACTACTTGTTATAGCAGTCCTATACATAAAATTTCTGCGTTCTGAGACTATTCGTTTTTGTACATGCCAAATACATACATACGTAGGTACGTACATACAGACGCAACGAAAAAAATCTCTTGTGAATCCATTTTAAATCAGTTTTATAATTCGTTTGGGGAAAAAGAGTCCTTTATTCTGTCCTTATGTACAGATGTTAGGCAAAACCATCGTTAAATCGCATTCGATAGCGGTCAAAATGGATATTTTCATTGAAATATGATACCCGGAATTTTTCTGATTACAATACTTTCTTTACTTCGTACAAGGAAGTATTATTGAACGATATTACAAATACCTAGTATTTTTGTTATTAATTAAAGCATCATTTTAATTAATAAAAATATTTCTCATGCGCTATTAATCTAATGCGCGCAGTCTAACTAAGTTTTTTTTTAATCTTGTCATCATCAATCTAGGAAAGTCTGAAGCTCTTCGAGTATAGTACATTAAAATTAAACACAATTAACTCTCAGCAAAACACTAACTCCATTAACACACTAACTGCCAGCAAAACTACAGAGAGCAAAGTTTAATTCTTTGCTCTCTGTATCTATGCACAGTTAAATAATAAATTAGAAAGGAAAATGAGGCGCATGAAACCTAGAGTAGAGCTTTGGCAAAGTACAAGAAACCGGGAGGGAAGAAGTCCTGTTAACTCGTATTCGAATCGGCCGTTCTCGAATCAGCCACAATTATCTTTCTGAGAACGGAAAGTGAGCCAATTTGTCCCGACTGCGATAATACTCTATGTGTAGTCTTGTTTTCATAGAGTATCCGAATTTTAATAGACTTCGAAAAGCACGTTAACGAATGTGACTTGCTTCTTCACAGTGTAATCTGAAAAGAGATCTATAATGATTTATTTCAGCGCCTAAAAGAAAAGAGTTTTTATTATTTAATTTCATTTAGTTTTCATTATTGCACATTTTTAATGCGTCTCATCTTTTGATAGATACTATTTGTTGTGTTTTATGTACCTATTCATCTAAGCGTTGATCACTTTAATTCATTAAGATTTTATAACTCAGCTATTTGTTGTTTTAAATTTGTAGTTCAAGATAACTTGTGTTGGTATGAAAGCTGTCTCAACTGCGTGTGGGGCGTACGTAACTTTTCCGGTTTTGCGCCAGGAACTCCCCTACCATCACCATCACATCTCCATACCGTCTATTGCCAGGGCGTGCATATATGACAATTCATTAGTGAACCAAACATTTTTTCTATATATACGGAGTAATGGACAGGGATTATAAAAAAATATATCTTGTTTCATGGAATATGTATGCGGCATTATGCAGCGTTATGTGCATAACAGTATATAGTGCAAAAACAGTACATAATGCAAAGCATTCATATTCGATGCGTAACGGTACATAAAGCATACAATATATATATACATACTTGCATCATGTACGGTTGCATTACGTAGCACAACCGTACATGATTAATACCGTCCATTACAACCATACATTAGTACGTATTAATGGCAGACGGAAGTGCCTTCCGTCTTCTATTAATTATAAGCTAGTGAACTTTACGTGTAGTTGGTAATTTAGCATAGAGTCACAACGCTAATACTTATTTCATGTACTCAGTTTTCGAGTTTTAAGTTTCATGGCTACTATTCCCATGACCCATGAATTGCGTTTTGTTTCTATAATTGATCCCGCGGCTTGCTTTCGTGGTTCACGGCTTATCTCCAAGCTTCATAAGCCAAGCTCCCACATCTTTTTATGCAACACATTTTCCCCAGTGTAGTGTTCAGAAAGGACGATCGTGTGGCCCACATATTTGTGAAAATTCTGTTGTTGTTACTACTTAACAGTCAGAGCTTGATTAACGCAAGGGCGAATGGAGACTATGCCATTTTCATTTGGCCTTTAGATCTTACTGCAGTAAATATGTGAAAATGCTATTTATTTTTCCTGTTGTAGGTTTTTAAGTACACTCACTTCCAAAAGTTAAGCACGGAGAGGAAAATGCTAATTTCCGAAAGCCAATCAGAATTGAAGAGGATGCAATTCGCTGCAGAGGTAGATGGAAGTATGCAAATATGTTAGGTAGCAGCCAATCGCGCTTTCATGTCAAGAAATATGCAAAAAAGGCAGTCTTCTAAGAAGCCAGCGTTATGAAGGGTTACAGAAATTGATTGTAAGTGCTGATAGAAGGTATTTAAAACTTTCGTGAAATTTGTTTTCAAGACATACCTTTTTCTATGACTTCCAGAAGACGAATGGAAGATTCTAAGCGCTGGCAGGCTGTGGGGCACATTGAAGCAGGACAGTCGGTCACAGATGTTCTCTTTCCTTTGGCGTTCATCATTCTGTAATTTCACGTTTATAGAAACAATTCTAAAGCACACAGACAGTTGTCCACTGAGGCAATGTCATATTTACTGATGAGTCAAGATTTACTCTGGAGCCAGATGACAAGCGTATAAGGATATGGCGTGAATAACGAGCACGCAATTAGTCCCAAAACATCACCGAACATTGCGCATTCCGAGGCTGAAGCATTATGGTGTGGGCAGGAATTTCATTGGGAGACCGCACCGACCTGCACATCCTTAAACGGGGTTCTTTGACGGCTGTCCGGTACCGAGATGAAATCCTATAACAAAATTGTGAGATTGAACGCTGCAGCAGTTGGCCCTAGTTTTGTTTTAATGGACGATAACGCAAGTCCCCATAGAGCTGACATCGTCGATGACTACCTGAAGAATGAAGGAATTGCGCGTATGGCGTGGCCAACATATTCGCCCGACCTTAATCCCATTGAAAATCTTTGGGATGCTCTCGGCCGTGCTGTATCTTCACGTTTCCCACCTCCAGCCACTTTTATTGAGCTGGAAACTGCTCTACAAGGAGAATGGCGATTGTGCGGTGGTTGACCACCTAATTGAAAACATGGTCACAAGATGTAAACTTTGTATATAGATGAGGGAGGATCGCATACCCTATTAATGTCCTTTTTTTCATTTTATGCTGCTTATTTTCACTTTATACATAATTCTGTTTAAGTCTCCAGTATATCATTATCTGATAACTTACAAAAATTTAATATTGTTTTCATTTCTGTATATAATTATTGATTTTGTTTTATAAATATATATGCTACTTTTCTGCCGAACTTTGTGTCAATGAAAGCGGTATTTGTCGATTTTTTTGCATTTTACATCTTCGTGCTTAACTTTTGGAAGTGAGTGTATAAATCTGGAGGTTGGAACAAAATTTAAGATTCCGTATTTTACGTTTTCGTGTGTTCTTCTTCATCTATTAGAGAACGTTGTTGTCAACTTTCATTCGCAAGCAATGACATTCAGTAAAATCTCGATGAAAAAAAAAGTGATTTTTTTTTAATTCTATGTTGTATTTATGTACTTGATTGTTATACTGATAAACAGTTTAATTGCGTTACGGCTATGATATCTGTAATTTAATAAGCTAATGTTTATAATAAAATTAATCGAGTTTTTAGGTTCCTTCTCTTTTTTTGCATAAAAAATAAGGCCCTGGTTTAAAATCCGTAGTTTATTGCAACACGTACTAAACTGAAGCAACAAAACAAAGCGTATACGAAAGATAAAATATATTTTTTGTTTGAAGAACTTTTAATGAAAAATACTGAATTAGTTAGTTATTTTATTCAAAGCTTTGCGTTATTCGCATCAGTGACACCTGTCATGTTCAAAATTATTAAAGGCGAAGCCTAAGGCCCGATTTACAAAACTTGTGGCCTGGCGCAAAATATGTTACGGAGGCCCTCTAATATTTTCAACACAGTAGATACCACTGGTACAAATTGCATTTTGTGTGAAGTACTTGTCATGTAAAATATTTCGTGGAAAAAACTTACAATTCAACATTTTTTTTTTCAAATTTATTTGCATAAAAAATTACATTTCATCTTTTCATAAGTTTCGTTTTCACGATTTCGCTTTAGTTTGGGTTGTATAAAATAAAAACTTTGGCTTTTTAACTCAGGATCTTGTTTCCACCCACCCCCTCTGAAAAAAATCGGGTGTGGAAGAGAGGCAAATCTAAGTTTCTGTAATTCTCATTGATTTTACTACAAACCGTAATAAAGTTAGAGATATAACGAAATTATGCAATTAAATTGTTTAGCAATTCAGTAATCAATTACATGATTGAAATTGTTGCTGTTGCTCAATATTGAGAGTTTGACCCTAGTTCGATACAATGGAGAGGGCGGGCTGCATGCCTGGCTTACGTGGTTTTCTCTACGTATAAGGTGAAAATGAACCAAGTTTTCTTTTCGAAGAAAACCTGCTTCTCTTTCTTAGTCGTCTACCAAACATACTTCGCCTTAAGCTCATAGTCTTCATACGCATTCCCGTATTCAAATAACCTAATCCAAAAAATGGAAGAAATAATTTCTTTGGATGAGTTATCACGTGGTACTTATGTCCTGGTGATCTGATTAATCAGTTCTGGGCATTTATCTCTCTCTATCTTATAAATTTTAATTTAATACTAATGTATAATTTTAAATGAAAAATATTGTAGTTTTTTTAGTATTTTATTTTCGCAGTCATTAAATAACAGTTTGTTCAAATAAAAATGCTTCAGTAAGTTTGCGAAAGTCGATGTCATTTCTTAGATTTTTCGGTAATAAGAACACTATTTCGGAGTCAAATTATGCTCAACACATGTTTCCCTGTTACAAATGCCGAAATCTGTCTGTCTTGTGAAAAGAAGTAAATCAGCGACCAAATTTATTTTGCTCCTTTAAAAATAACTTTATAGTCAGGAAGTTAAAATATTACATTTTATTCCTTATTTAATTTGATCGCACAGGAAGTAATAAATTGCGTTTTGCTGTACTTATAATTATATTAAAAATAATAACAAAATTATATCTACGTAGGAGACTGAAAACTATTCTGTCACATTTCTCTTGTAATTTTTATGTTTTGACTAGGCATAAGAATTGCCATAAAACCCTGAGTCATTTTTTTTCAATTTTCATAGGTCGCCAGTTTGATAAGGATGGCAACAATGTTAATTGGTGGGAACCTGAAACTGACACCACATTCCGAGAGAGGGCACAATGTATCATTGACCAATACGGCAACTACTCTGTCGACGAAGTGGGACTTCAGGTAAGAATGAACAAAACATTGTACAGAAATTTTACCTCTGCATTTATCGTTTTAGAAGAAATACTTTAAAGGAACTGATTTTTAAATACTGCGTTTCCAAAATTTTATAACGTAATCTTTAATCCTACAAGTCATGTTTTTTGAAGTTGGTTATAGAAAAGAAATCGGAAATCCCCTTGTTGAAAATCCTGTAGCAACTATTTCTTGAATTCTATAATACGTAGCTACACATAAATATGATTGGTGATACATGTACTTGGTGTATATATATATTTAAATTCCAATAAATAATGTAAAAGGAACTTAAATATTCATCCTGTGCAAACTGCTGCAAAGATTTAATTAATAAACTATGTGAAGTTATTGTAACTAACAGGAAAACAGGCGTTTTCACTCAAAACGAAAATGAAAATAAGAAAATGAAAAGGCTGACCTACTCTTAACAAAGAGTGATAATACAGCTTTTCCACTTGTATTTTTTCCACTTCATTTGTTCTTTTATTAAAAATGTGTTTTGCCATTTTTTACTGACTGTTTCGTTTTGATTTTAATTTTCCTAATTTTTTAATTTTAACAAACGCAAAATGATTTTTATAATTGTAATAATTGCAGTATCATTACTTTATACCTTTTTGCTCAATATCTTTTCCTGTTTTTAGTTGTAATTACATACTAGCGGAAGACAAATGCAAACGTTAGATTGAGAGTAATGAATCTAACAAGAGAGAGAACGATACCGCTGTAATCCTTCTCTAATAGCGAGGCAAAAAATACGATTCATAGTCATGCATTTTTCAGTCTGATGCGATATAGAACGCACATAAAAAATTTCGATAAAAAAATAAACATATTCTCTCTCATTATATCAGCAACAATGGCACGTAGTTTTTAATGATTTTCGTCTTTCTAATCAAATGGTCGTAAAAGCTCAAGTTTCATCCAATATTTCACTTATATTCAAATTTTGTCGATTAAATGTGATTAATGAAAAACATTGATCATAATGGATCAGAAATCAATAGCGCAAACAAACAAACAAACACACACAGAGACATTTTTCTTTACACGGATAGATTTTGTAAACTTTACAAATTTTTCATTAACAAACTCTACGATTTGAAAGAGAGCAGCAACAATACTTTTCGAAATAAAGCATTTTTATCTCCAATGCCCGACACTGTTGTCCCTCGGAAAAATGAGTGCGAAAATTAGCGCTTGCAGAGTTTTTAATTAATATTCCGGCTGATTAAAGTTTTACGAAGATGAGAACAGCCGATATGACTTCCCCAGAATTTTTTAAATCGGTAATAATGCATTTAGTGTTTGGCAAAGCTATTTTTATTTCATCGTAAAATTTAGAAATTTTTAAAAAAAATTATTTAGAAAGAAAGCGAGCAGTGGCACAACGTTCGAAATAAAGCAAATTTCCATCTCTAGCTTGCGACACTGTGGCCACTCGAAAAAATGAGGGCGAAAATTATCGCTGAGTTTTTAATTAATATCTCTCATTTTAGCTACTTTTTTGAAAAAAGTAGACGTCGACCTTTTCCAGGACTAAGAAAAGAATTGTAAGAAGTTTGGTGACGTATAGTAGTGACTGAGTTATTATAGCACAACCAAACACACAGACTTTCTTCTTTATATATATAGATATATATAATCAAGAGGTAATAATTTGAATCAAAACGTGGTGCCAACAAGCTAGCAGGAAGAACACAAAGCTAAAGCGAAGCAAAATAAAATAATATAAAATAATGATACACAGTCCAGTCACATTAATGTGACCACCACGTACTTTCTATGTCAGAGTTAAATAACCAATCACAGAAGGCAGGTGGCAGCACAGTGCAGTTGAGCGTATATAAAGGGTGTGTGAGGGCTTCGGAAAACATTTCAATCGTTGGCGTAATGCAGAAACGAAGCGATTTATCCGACTTCCAAAAGGGCATGATCATTGGCTTTCGGGCCAAGGGTGGAAGCATTTCCGAAACGGCTGAGTTTGTGAACTGTTCGCGTGCCGCCGTGGTAAAAGTGTACCGTGCATGGCAAAATGGGACTGTCCAAAATCAGCGACGTGGCAAATGTGGTGCACCACGGGCCATAGATGACAGAGGCGAACGACGGTTGCGGAGATGCGTTCGGGCAGATAGACGGGCTACCGTTGAGCAACTGACCACCAAAATGAACCAAGGGGCTACCAAAAGTGTCTCCCAAAGTACTATTCAGCGAACATTGCTGCGTCTGGGCCTCCGAAGCAGACGCCTGGTTCGTGCACCTATGCTGACTGCTGTTCATCGACGGCGAAGGCTAGAATTTGCACGCCAGTACAGCAGCTGGACGTCCACTGAGTGGCGACAGGTTGCGTTTTCGGATGAATCGCGTTTTATGCTCCATCGGACAGATGGACGTTGGCGTATAAGGCGTGAAACCTCTGAAAGGAACCACCCTGCAACCATTGCCGGAACGGTCCAAGCTGGAGGCGGGAGCATTATGGTCTGGGGAATGTTTTCCTGGCATTCTCTAGGTTCACTGATCATTGTGGAAGGCACAATGGATCAATACAAGTACGCATCTGTCCTTGCGGACCATGTTCACCCCTACATGCGCATTGTTTTTCCTCAGGATGATGGCATCTTCCAGCAGGACAATGCGAGGTGCCATACAGCTGCCAGTGTACGTGCGTGGTTCGAAGAGCACCAGGATGAGTTTACCGTCCTCCCCTGGCCAGCAAACTCACCTGACTTAAACCCAATCGAGCATCTGTGGGACCATCTCGATCGAGTTGTTCGCGCCATGGATCCTCAACCGCGTAATCTAGCGCAGCTGGTCACGGCATTAGAGTCGGCATGGCTCAACATCCCAGAGAACACCTTCAGGGACCTATGTGACTCTCTTCCTGCACGTCTCGCAGCAGTCCGCTCTGCGAAAGGTGGTTATTCTGGCTTTTGACAGATGGTCACATTAATGTGACTGGACTGTGTATGATATAACAAATAGTTGAAAATTCTTTGGTCGTTTCCAAGGAGCAGCCAAAACATTTTCAACAGAGCCACGTTTCTGAATTATATCTGGGGTATTATATATTTATATATAATATATCAGTCACATACGCTGCATAAGCAAAGTTTTGGACTAAGACGTAGAAAACTGAAAGTGGTAAAAACAACAGTTTTATTTCTCAGCCTTCAATATACAATAATCGTAAATCTATCTTTGCAATGATCTTGGCACGTACGTTTAATTGTTTTTTGAAATATTGCTCAAGTCTAACTGCTTACTATTTTCTGAATTTCTTCAATGCTATAAAACTAATGCCTTTGTATCTGTATGTGCCAAATCTGGTAAATATGGAGAATGATTGAAAATCGTGATATTTTCCTTTGCTAAAAAATGCTTGACAAGAATTGGTTGGTTGTGCTTCCTGTCTCAAAATCCAGGTTGGTAACATTGCGCCAAATGTATGTCCTAAATATCTCTTACTTGAAAGCAAATATAAAACAGTTAAAATATATAATGTTGCGTGCGTACGGGTTCGTTAAATATTGAATACACAAGTCGTTGAAAAGTTAATAAAAATTTATTCTTTCCACAAGAAACAAATCAAAATGCTGAAATATTTTTCCAGAGAAATTCGTTCAATATCACACTATCTCAAACGCTAAACAAAATTCACTTCAAAACAGATAAAGTTAATCGAATCTCACAGCAAATTCGCTACAATCAATCGCAGCATTAAGTAAACAAACAGCAGTTCGCTTTAAACAGCTACAGCTACAGCTATAATTGAGATGAGGTGCTTCAATTCGACTCTTATAAGCTTTTTAGTTATCACTAGAACAATCTCGATTTTTCTAGATTTTTCTGGATGGCAACAGTAATTACGAGATATTTATTTATTAAATATTAAATACACGCACTCTTTTATTTTTGTTTTCCTGACGTAGCTTTTTCTTCAAAAATCGTCTGCGTTGCACGGGAAAATAAAACAATTTTAATTTCAATTCTAAATAAATAGCCAAACAAATATGAAATCCGTAACTCTGCCCCCTTCCCAAGGGCAGCACGTCCCGGGCAGTACAATCCTTGGACAGGAAGCCAAATTTACAACTAAGGCATCAATGCTATAATAAACATTACGTTACACTAACAAAATAAACAATAATTGCAATAAGTAACTTTCAGCAAATCAAATACTATCAAACGCTAAATACAGTTCAAATATTATCAAATACTAAATAAAAATACTATCAAATACAAATACTTATCAAATACTAATAAAATATTAAATGCAAATACTAAATACAAAATATGACCATGGTCCTATGCTATTTACATTATTATTTACAACTATATACACTACCTACTACGGCCATAGTAAGGAACTAACCTGTCGTAATGAACGTCTTAAAGTTTAGAGGTCGATGACTTACGTCTCCGAACCACGGCGTCGTTCGGCCTGTTTAGGACTCTGTACGGACCATCCCAAGGTAACTGCAGTTTCAAACAGAGTCTATTCCGTCAAGTCGGATTCCATAACCACACCTTGTTTCCTTCATAGAAACGAAGTCCAGCAGCTCTCGCGTCGTTTCGGGTCTTCATCTTCTTCATCGCAAAGTTGATTCGCTCTCGTGCAAAGTTGTGCATCACTTCAAACTGTGCCTGGAAATCTTGAATATATTCCTCAGGCGATGAAGGCGCATCTACAGAGCGGCCAAATAAGAGATCACGAGGCAGACGAAGATCACGACCGATGAGCATCTGGGATGGAGATTTGCTGGTAGTCTTGGGTTTCTCTTCAACCCTAGTATGATTTCGGCAGGATTCTGAGCAGGATTTTCATTGGCGGCGTCGGCGTTTCCAGCTGAGAATCCCTTCTGATGATCGATAGTCATGTCCTCAGCTGCTGAAAGCAGTTTGTTGTTTTTGAAGTCTAAGGAAAAATTGTATTTCCTTAAAAAGTCCAATCCTAGTATGCAAGCATCTGTAATATCCGCCACATATGCCGTGTGATAGTTGATGGCACTTCGAAAGTTGATCTTTACGTTTAACTTTCCTTTTATGTCGATTTTGTCACGGGACGCAGTCTGGAGGGTAACACAGGAGGGCGTCCAAATCAGTTTGCCCTTAAATTTTTGAGCTAAATCTCTTGGAATGATGGTAACATTAGCTCCTGTATTAATGATTATATTGCAAGGAATTCCATCGATATGCCCATTGATGGATAGTCCATTACTGTTGCCACTCACTGCAGAAATCTTGAGCTCTTTAAAACGGGGTTTTTCACTGTCATTCAAACTCCGCTCCGTGATATGATCATTAATTTCTTCCTGTGTCGTTGCTGGAAAATGGTCTTCTTTTTCGTACCCTGGGATGTTCTGCAATTCCTTCACAAGTAGCCTTCAGCTCCGCAGTTCCAGCATTTTGGTTTCTTGTCACTCCTTTTCCATCTCATGGCATTTAATTTTCCTTTTATATCGTCCGTCTTATTTTCCGTGCTCTGGGGTGTTCGGCAGTTCCTTCGCATGTGCCCTAAATTACCGCAGTTTACTGTCAGTTTCTTATTATTAATATACCGTCTCAAGGTACTGAGTTGTCTGGATAAATCATTTAAACGATCCATCAACTGATCCACTGTCTCGTGGACTCTCACAGCTCTGATTGGGTGGTGATCTTCACGAGTTGCTTGCTGGGCTACCCCGAATTTCATAGCGTACAACAGAGCACTTTTTATGTCCTTCGCATCCGCCATTCGCAGAGCTTTCTGTATTTCAGGATCCCTGATGCCATCGATAAAGTATTGCAGAGACAGTATTTCCCTTGTTTCTCTCGGGCACTCCGTAAAGGCGAGGTGAGACAGCTTTTCAACATCCGTGGCGAGTTCTTGGAGTATTTCGGTGGGCTTCTGTTGACGAGATTTTAATGGAAGCCTGCTGTAGTCTTTCAAACATTTCTCCCCAAAACGTAGCTCAATGCGCCGAACAGAGCTTCGAAAGCTAGTCTCTAGTTTGCGGGTAGAGTCTGCAGAATATCCGCTGCATCTGCTCTCAGAGAAGCGGCGAGGTGACAGGCCTTAGCTTGCGAATCCCATCTGTTTGCTTCCGCCACTATCGAGAATTTTGTCTTATATACTTGCCAAGAGGTCTTCGCATCGTACGTGGATAACTCCAGAGAGGAACGAGGATAAAAATTTAAATCCATCATAATTGCTTCCTGCTATCGTTATGCATTTCTTTAAGTGTCAACTTCTTTGGCGACGGCAGCAGAAACCCTCTCTTCAATTTTTGTTCGATTTGTTCTTGGACGATAGAAACTCTTTCGTCAATTTGTTGCTCCACTGCAGAAACTCTTGAATTTTTCCAACTTTGTCTTCAACTGTGTCTATTCTGCCTTCCATAGCCTCGAATTTATTTTCTATTACACCGATAATTTCTCTTTTCATTTCCTCTTGACCTGTTTCAATCTTGTCTTAAGCAGCTTTCATGTCCTCTTTAATGGATTTCATCTCTTCTTTCACGGAATCTTGGCCAGCTTTAATTTCTTCTTTAAATGCAGCAAAGGCTACCATAAATTGCCTTAATTGTTTTTTCGTTGCTCTAGTTAATGGCATTCAAAACCCCACTCCTGACACCAAAAATTCTTGCGTGCATACGGGTTCGTTATATACTGAATGCACAAGTCGTTGAAAAGTTAACAAAAATGTATTCTTTCCACAAGAAACAAATCAAAATGCTGAAATATTTCTTCAGAGATATTAGTACAATATCACAATATCTCAAACGTTAAACAGAATTCATTTCAGAACAAATAAAGTTAATCCAATCTCACAGCGAATTCGCTGCAATCAATCACAGCATTAAGTAAACAAACAGCAGTTCGCTTTAAACAACTACAGCTACAACTGAGATGAGGTGTTTCAATTCCGCTTTTATAAACTTTTTAACTATCACTATAACAATCTCGATTTTTCTAGATTTTTCTGGATGGCAACAGTAATTACGAGATATTTATTTATTAAATATTAAATACACGCACTCTTTTATTTTTGTTTTCCTGACGTAGCTTTCTCTTCAAAAATCGTCTGTGTTGCACGAGAAAATAAAGCAATTTTAATTTCAATTCTAAATAAATAGCCAAACAAACATGAAATCTGTAACAATAATATTTTCAGACAGCCTTAAAAGTTATCTGAATAATATATATATATATATATGCACTGTATATATATATATATGCACTAAATTATATATATATATAATTATATATATATATATGCACTGTTGCCATTTGGCAAAATGAAAGATAATTTTAAATGAATAAACTGAACTATATTTAAAACCATTTTTTGCCACTGTCCGAAATAATCTAATTAGAAATATTAAATATTTTTTACGAAATTACGCTAAATGAATTCACTAAAATCATTAAATATTTTTCTCCGTTTAATAATAACTATTTTAGAAAGCGCTGAGTGCACAAACGACTAGTCGAAAAATGCGTATTACTATGCATGTTTGAAATACTGTAGGAAGATTTGGAAAGTCTCTTGAAAATGAATGTGCATCTCTGTGAAAATCGTGCTCTGTGTATTATCATACTTTCGATTTCTGTACTTCAAATCCATAGCTAAAGTGTAAAATTCTAATTCACAAAGTGTTTCGTATATTTTTTGTTTTGTTATTCAACAAAAAATATTTTTTCCACTGTTGTATTTCCTCGGAAGTTTGCTTACTCTCATTCGACTGCCATTTCCCAAAGCAAAAATACTTGGAATTTAACTTTTTCTCATTCTCTTCTTACAGGTGAATGGCATCAACACGCAAGGCGAGAACATCGCTGACAACGGTGGCATCAAAGAGGCATTTAGGGTAAGCAACCCCATTCTTTTTTCCAAGAAGTATAAACCCGTTCGCTAGATTATTTAAACCTATAACTGGCGGAATATTTTGTTAAAAAAAAGTGTATGTATATCATTCGAAAGTTATATACCTGTCGAAACCGGAAATTCTTTGTGTATTCTGGAAAATCCCCGGCATTCATTGTTCTCGCCATTGGAAAAGAGTGTTTAGTTATCGATGCGCATGAATATTTAATTTAGTAGTACAAAATAACTTTCCGCTTCTGAATGGAAGTTCCGATACTTTTATTTCTAGAGAACAGAAATATTATTTGACATATTGGCGATCGAAATTATATTTTTTCGATACAATATATTATATATATATACATAATAAGTGTAATATAAATAGCAGAAATTAATATTTTATTTGCTGTCATTTTGTGGTGATATATCCAAAATGAGCTTAAGAAAATGTTTTTCGTTAATTATTTATAGGCCAATATACTCACCTGTGAAGTTGTTTTCAAAGGTTATGTAACAACTCATTTAATTCCTATTAAAGCTTGAAGGAAACTAATTATAAGCTTTCATTTAGTTCATTCATGCTCTTCGTCGCTATGGACGGAAGTTTTTCATTGATTTTTAAACCACTTTCTGATAAAGTATCGAATTCAAATTTCATACACCCATCTTTTGTCGATGGCAATGCAATGTAGTGAAACGATGTTTCAAAATTCGGTTTAATTTTTTTTATTGAATGTTTAAACTATTTTTTGCACACGTCTTTGTTTAGCCAAAAACCTAAAACTGCCAGAATTTTTCTGTTTGTACCATCGGATATTAACTGAAAAAAAAAAATCTTAACTATGTATGAAATTTTTAATTTAGTTTGTTGTTTTTTTTTTGGCGAATTTTCGAAAATCACTCGATTGTTTCGACCATTTGATATAATAGAATCGTTAGGGAGTAAGAGAGTGATTTTTTTTGTTGAAACACGATTTTTCAACTGAATAATTTGATTGGCAACATGTCACTGAGACTGAAAAAATTAAAATAAAAATGTAAAGTAAAGAAAAGTGTATAAAGTAAGCTTTTATTTAAAACTCATAAAAGTATTAATAAATTTAAGGAGAAAAACAATTTATCATATAGTTTCATGACTACGAGAGATTAAATAATTCTCTTTACAAAATTTATTTATAGTTTTATATCACGAATAATAAAAATACCAGCGCCCAAATAACGAAATCTATTAATCGAATTGCATTTTCAAAAGTATAAGCCACTGCCTTTAGAAATTTATCAAAGATTCCTCTCGCTTTTATTATTTGTGATATAAAATTATAGATGAATTTTTTAAATATAATTATTTAATCTCTTGTTCCCATTAAACTCTATGATATAATTTCACGGGTTTTCAATAAGACTTTTTTTTAATAGAAACCTTTTTTTCACTTATTTTTAAAATAATGTGCGAAGACAATATTTTGTCAAAAACAAAGGTACTACTTGATTTTCACAGCCCCTTTTACCATAACGGCGCCAAGATTATAGCCAAGTGCAAATTACTCGCATATAGTTTATGACTGCCGTATTTCCGCTGCTGAGTTTAATTTGGCATCAAAAGCCTCATCTTTACCAAAGGATTTCGACTACAGAAATTCGGGAAGATACGACTCTAGATGATGTCGAGTTTTGCTTCTTTCCTTTTTGTTTCGCCATTTAACAGAGCCCCACAATATTTTGCCATTTTAGGTGTGAGCACCCGTTGCTGGATCAACAAATGTGTGAATCGCAGTTAAATGCTGTAACCAGGCTTTTCGATCTCATGTGTTTTATAGGCTCATCAACATTCTGAATACATTGTCCATCCTTCCACTATGTGGTCTTTAATCGATTATATCAGTATGCTTGCTTCCCGAAGTGAAACCTGAACAAGAAAACACTATCCACTTTCACGGCATAGCCGCCGCGATGGTATAGTGGTTAGGGAAGCCGACTACGATACCAGAGGTTTCGGATTCAAATCCAGGAGGAGGCATGGTAGTCATTGTGCGTCCGTTCGGTAAAGGTGGCCGCCTATTATTTGCCTCCACAATGGCCACCACTTCCGACCTCAGGAGTAGCCAATGTCGAAAAAAGACAAAATATTGCCCGCCGTTCGGGAAAAAAAAAAAAAAAACATTCACGGCATAACCCACCGAATATCCACTGTTGTGAAAATACTCTGCCAGAGTTGTTTTTCGCCACACGAACAAACTTTGGTCAATTTCTACTATTTTTCCAAGGCCACCTATTCGTCCTTTAGGTTGTCGAAGTAAATCCAGCGAACAAACCTCTCTCATAAAATAGTTCCAATCAATCGTGGTATTTTGACAGATGCTGAGCTGCTTATCGCACCGTTTAAGCGACGTTAGTTCCTCTTCCCAGCACTGTATGAAATGGTATTTTGGAACCACTAAACCAGTTGTCATATCGAATGCTTATAGTTTCATTTCATGGCTATTTGCGCATATTCATTTGCGAAGTAATTTTCCTGGATAAACAATACACCTTCCTCACATCTCGGTAAATTAAAAATCGTCAGCCTTTGTTTATAATGTTTAAACTAAAAAAAGATTATTACGATATCACGCGTTTCGTCAAATTCGGCAAATAAAAATCGAAAATGAAAGTACCGTTTATAACATAATATGGCAACATTTTTTACAATGTTTATACTGAAAAACGGCTATGTGACATTACGCGGTTCGTCAAATTCTTGAAAGTACCATTTTGTGCATGATTTGTCGGTTTATAAAACTATCAGTTACCCTGGAGGCCGTGAAAATCAAGTAGCACTCATCTCTTGTTGCAGTGAAACAATATGATAAGTTAGTTTCATAAGTTTTGAATAAGAGTTTATTTTTTTAATAAAACCTTTTTTTTATTTATTTTTTAAATAACGTGCAAAGACAGTATTTTATCAAAACGAAGAAAGCTTAAATGAATATAGTTATGTATCTAATTAGGTTAATTTTGCACCCCATCTGCAGCACGTATAGAAACATGTTACATAGTATCATAAACGTATCATAATTACAACAGAGTCAATATTGTATATTCTGTCAGCCAGCTGTGCTTCATATGTTTTGTTATGTGGTTGTCTCTTTAAACCATTTGTAATTGAATGTTTTAGTGACAAGATGTTTAAATGTCAATTATACTGTACGCTCAGTAAGCAGGATTTGCTGATATGATAAGAATAATGGCTGAATAAGTTACTTGTAATGTAAAGCTTGAGTTTCATAATTTTGGCTGTTTTTTTTTTACTTTCAGGCATATCTCCATTGGATTAAAGATCACGGCGCCGAAGACCATTTGCCGGGCATCAAGTATTCCCCAACGCAGTTGTTCTGGATTAGTGCTGCTAACGTAGAGTATCTCATTAGCTCTTAATAAAATGTGTATACGAAACTACATGTTTTTACGAAAGCGACAGAAAGAGATTATTTTCCTTTTGATTAATATTTTTATGTTCTCAAACTATTGGCTAACTGGAGAACTGAAAGCGAAAGCTTTTAGAGGGTTTTTTCTAAAGAATTTTACACATACTTTGGTATCTGTATATCTTTTACAGATACTTTGGTATTACAGATACTTTGGATGAATTTCTTTGTTGGGACTTATATCGGTTCTTTGAAAGTAACATTAGACAAGTTATGAATGTTATCAGGGCCACGAACCTGGGATTGTTTAATCATTTAATTATTCGAATTTTGGAAATGTGGAAGTTATTAAATAATATTAGGCAAAATAACGTACACTGCGAAAAAAAGGTACAGATCTATATCTGCCGTTCTACTGTGCCGATTGATGAAATCCAAATTGCGTTTTTCATGTCTCGGAAATGCGATTTAGGATATGTATTAGATGTATATACAGCATTCTTCTAACGTAGGTATTTTGACACAAAATAGGACATTTTCTGAAATGAGATGCCATTTTTTTTTATATTTCGATTCAACAACTCAAATTATGACATAATATTAAATTTTGTAACATTTGGTGCGAAATTTACGGAGAAATTAAGAAATTTATCTTGGCGTATTTTTTTCAGTTTGAGCCAAGAATAATTTACTTGGCGAACTTCTTAATTTAAAGCAACCTAATTTTCTTTTCCGTTTTTGCATTGCAGACAAGCGAGAAAAAAGTCATCGTTCATACTTTAAAATAATTTTAACAAAGTGCGCAAACCATAGTTGACGTTATTATAGCTCAAAACAAAAAGAGACCAAATCTCAGAACGCGCCAATATTTAGTTTCATGTACATCTTAGAAAATTTTGAATAAAAAAGCTCAAATTTTTTGCAGGTGTGCCTAGAAATGCATCTACTTTAAGATGATGGTAAAAAATTTATAGGTTATAATACAAAACGCTTTTTGAAAAATTTATAAAAATATTTAAAAATACAAATTTAAAAAATAAATCATAAAAAAATGGGCGAATTATATTTGGATAAAGTCTAAATTTCGAATTCTGGAAGAAGGAGGAAGTAAGTTTAAGGAAAAAAAGAGATATTAATAAATATATATCAAATTCAATTAACACCGAGGAGCTAAACTTTTGATAGCTAATTTTTTAAAACCTACTAGCTCGATTTTTACAAAACTTGGCAGTTTGGCATAATTTGAGTCGTAGAATCGAAATATGGAAAACAATTGGCATGTCATTTCAGAAAAAGTCAGATTTAGTGTCAAAATACCTATGTTAGGACAATGCTATATATATATATATCTAATATATATCCTGAGTCGCGCTTTGGAGATATGAAAAACGCAAGTTGAATTTCTTCAATCGGCCGAATAGAATGGGAGATAGAGAACTCCCCCCCTTTTTTTTTAGCAGAGTACATTCTCTTACCATGTTCCCTCGCGTATTTTTCTTCTAGCGTTTTAGCACTAGCTTCTCAAAATTTAATATAATTCGCCTAATTTTCCCCTTCCGCAATGCTTTCAAAGAGTGAGCTACAGTAAATTTTAAAATGGATTCGCCCATTGAGTGATTGCTTTCATCTTACTAACAGAGGCAAACTCTCACGAACTACCTGCGTAGGTCATGCCGAATATTTCCCTTCTAACTGTCGATCTTAACCAATCGAATACCTGAACTGACCCATCACAGCGAAAAAACGTGAAGTGACATTGTCTACGGTTTCGCGGAGGCATCTGCACATTAAATTTCCCTAATTATTTATGGATGGTTTGAGGCCTAGACAGAAACAGAGACAACAAAAACAATGAGCAAGATCCAAATTTAGAAAAGAAAATAGCTTGTTAGGCATCTTGTATAATATTAATATTACTATGCATTTATTGGGAGCGAAGTTAGTTTCTTTTAAAGTAATAATATTACTATAGTAACCTGCAGTTTATCTATAACTACTTTTTAATTTATTCTGTACTTAAATTAACCGCGTCCTTCGGAAATTAAATTTTTCATATAATTTTTCCTTCTCGATTTTGAGACGATAAAATTAGCAAAAAGGAAGGATACGGTATGGTGTTTATTATAGTCCAATTTTGTGATCAATAAAACAGTGTTCTTTAGAAAGACACTAGAACATTGTAATAAAATGTTTTTAATGTGTGCTGTATAAAAGGAGGATTTTGTATTTCTCAATATCGCCTTCATATCCATTTACAGCAGTTTTAGCTAATACAGTTTCATATGTTTACATACATGGCTTGTGTGCAACATTTTTTAGAAAAAGACATTTTAAGAATCTTTTAATTTTGCTATGAAGTCAGCTATATGAAATATACGCAGGGAATGTTAGTGAAAATATAATTTATATATATATATTATGACCTGATTCAAATATATATATATATACTCAAACCATTACTCGTCTTAAAAGTACTTATTCGGCCTTTATTTCTCACAATTATTAGTTGTGGTCATATACTGCCCATTACAGACGTGTTTTAAATGACGAAAATGTTCATGCTTCGGCGATGTGAAATTAAAAAAATAATAATAATTAATTTTCGACAAATAACGAAATCTAATTTTTAATGCGGTCTCCCGTTTCTTTTTATTAGGAATAAGGAAACCCTGAGGAAACTTTCTTCTTGTCAGGAAGAAGATAAATGTAAAGGGTTCGTACGAAATGCTACTACCAAGGATGTTCTGGAGAAATACAAATTAATGCCAGTTTCTTAAAGCGATTCCGTCATTAATTTCCATTTCTTGAATTTTCAAGCGGAAATTTATTTTAGTTATAAATGGGGAAAATTCCAGGTCGCGGTCAAGCCTCTGCGTTCCAGGCCATCCTAAGCAAACAGAGAGACCACTTTTGACAACTTTTTGAAACCTGGGTCTTGCATGAAAACATTGGCAGAAGAACGTAAAAAGCATCTGAGTCTTCAACTTGTAGTAGAAGGACTGAGAAGACTCAAACTAAACTAAAAAACCTAGAGACTGCGCACATATATAGAATGGTTCCGCTAAGCCTATACCAACTTATATTCCGCTAATGCCTATACCGAATGACATACGCATTCGGGTGCCACATGCCTATGTCATTCCGATTTATTATTCTGCAACCTTTCCTTCCCAGAAATTTGTAAACGAACGACAGAATCATTATGCATAGTGCATATCAATATCCTTTATAACTAGTAAATTAATAAATTCGTAGTGTTTCCAATGCTGATCGTGTTTTTAATATTATTTATATATTTTCATGATGTTCTACGCTTTTAGACTAATCTCTAGAATCGATTAAAATTATTCTCATGATAATGTAGGAGAACTGGCTTCCCACATTGCGAAGGTTTAACTTTCAAGCGCCAGTGAGGAAACAAATTACGCGATGTACCACTTCATCTGTAAAGTTAACAAAGCAAAAACTTAAAGTTCTGTAAAAATTACTTGTATTTTTATTTGTGCAGAGAGTTGTTATTTCTTATTCATTTATTCATTATTTTATGATTCATATTGAATTGTGGAAAACTAATGCTATATATCAAAATACATTAGGTGTGGTGCGGAAAGTACAGACCTGAAGTACTGAAACTTCGAATTATGACTGGCTCCCATAGTCCAGCTCCCTACAGGTAAAAAATAATCATTGCCTTCATTCGTATTATTATTCTTTAAATGTGCTTTCAAAATGATTCAGATTAATTCGTAACGATTTTTATACTGCGTTGGAGAAAAGAGTAGATATACAATTAGGTACTTACGTACTATGACGACTACCTAGATATCTCGCCAAAACTGGCGATCGATACAATTTTGTTGATTCATCTACGCAGACTCAACACGTGGAAAGGATGTGGGGTTCCGAAAAATGGAGGAACAAGCGACAATGTGGGACAAGTCGCCATCTTTTGATACCTATTTAGCTGAATTTATTTCGCGGAAAAAAACAGGAATCGCATTTCAATGCTATTTTGAAAGCTATTTCCTGCCACTTTCCTCACCATTAACTTCAACGTTTTATTTTAACTAGTTTTAAGTAATTTAATTTTAATTTTTTTTATTCGTATTTAGAATATAGTTTATATACATGTATATACGTATATTTATAATATGTATGTACATATATATATATATATATATATATAAATTCGGGATTTTTGTTTTTTAAGTTTTTGTTCCTTCAAAATTAGGACTTTTATTTTTAAAAGAATTTATAAAGATAAACCAAAAATTGCCAATGAAAGCTTTTATCGCCAAATGTCGCCAAGGTAGTCGTCATAGTACGTAAGTACCTAAAATGGTTATAATTGATATTATATGCAAGAAGATCGCCAAGATAGTTTTCTATCTACTAATTTAATTATGTATTTCTTGAAATTATTATAATATATAAATTTATTAAATTCATGTTCCCAATATGGAACTATAAAACCTCCATCAGACCTGCCAGCTACCAGTGACTGTAAGTCCAAAGACATATTTCCGCGAATCATCGTTTTCAGGTTATTTGATTGGTCGTACGTGTAAATTTACTTGAGGCTAGAGCTGACAGCGAAACATTTTCGCCAGTCCGGATACGTACCTCTGACACAGCGTAGTATCTTGCACACAGAGAGACCTTATTTAGGCCGGGAATACTTTAAACTAGTACAGACATAAATTTATTTTATGGAAAAGTTTTCTCTTATACTGGTTTTCTGTTTGGGTCTGTAAGGTTACACCTTAATTACACTTCTTTAATCTAGAATCTAATAACGTAAAGTTATTAAAACAAGAATAAAGAGAACAAAATATTTTGATTTCGGTTTGAAATTAGAAATAAAATGTTTAACAGAAACTTGCTAGCTGATATTGTAAGAGTATTTCAGTTACTTGCAAAACAAATATCAAATTAAACACTAAAATCTTGTTTTTTATACTAACTTGCCTTCTAACGTAACTGCAAGAAAACAAAATAGCCAAAACTCACCGACGGTCCGCCCGATATAATGACAGATGGAATCCAAAAATTACAAAGCTCGTGCCTGAGATTACCAATACTCTCTTATTCACCTTAAATTCTCACTCATTATTGTGTATATCATTGTTAAAACTCGGATAGGTGATGAATCTGAACCTGGGTGTACAAGAATATTTACCACACTCGTGTATTTTACCTCTAGCTTTTAGCCTCAGGTCCTGAAAATGTTAAAATTAAATAACGTAATTTTCCACTTCTTCAAGCGGTGATTGTTTTCTTCTTACTAATAAAATACAAATCCTCGCAAACTACTTGCGAAGGCTACGCCGCACCTGTCTCTTCTAACTGTTGAACTTCACCCAGCCTTATACACGAACCCACTATTCACGGCGAAACAAACTTGAACTGACATTCAGTCTACGATCTCTCTGAAACAGCTGCACATTCACCTTCTCTAATTAATTATGGAGGACTGAAGGTTGTCCTTTCAACAACTGATTTTTTGAAGAGAAATGGGATTTTTTGATTAAACTAAATCAGTAAAGTATAATAAATTCCGAATGCTAAATTATAATGTAGAAATAATGAAATTTATTAATGTGAAATATTTATTATAATACTTTCGTATATTTATTACTTTATTTATAAAATACTATTACCATGTAGCAAATTTTAAAACAAAAGATAGCAAACTTTCTTCAATATTTGCATGGTTTTTCCGCTTAGAACAATGTATTTTTTTAATCCATTCCAAAAATCAGACAAATATTTCTTTCATGTATTCTTTCGGAATACGTATTCCACATTACTTTTGCTTTGCGTAAAATACTTGCAATATTATATTTGTTACTTTATATGTTCATTCATATCCTAGAAAAAAGAAAACATTAAAAAAAGTAATATTGCATCTCAATATCTGAAGTTATTATGTTTAAATTCATCCATAGTCGTACTTCTGAAATATGCCCAACACAGTTTTGCACTTTCCTCATAAAACGGTCATACTG
>KK119453.1:534702-560142 GCA_000611955.2 Stegodyphus mimosarum
GTGCGCGGCCAGCGTTGGCGTTAGACCTTTCGTTGTCTAGTGTAATCGTTCTCCTTGTTAAATACTTGTCGCCTAGCGCAGTGTACAGATTCTCTCAGCGACCCTCCACATGCGTCTATAGCGCTATTATAGCAGGCGCCGCTTAATGTGATCACGTTTGTCTACAACTGTTTTGACACCATTAACCTAATGATAACATTAAGCGATGAGAAAATGTATTTTTCAAAAAGCAATGGTATTTAACTAAATATAAATATAACTAAAAATATATAAATAGATATTTTAACAACATTTTAATTAGGAAAAGTTTGTTTGTGAACTGTTCAAAATATTTTCAATGTAAAAGTTTATTTATGAACCGTTTATAACGTTTCTGAAAATTATTGGGCCGATGCTACACCCCTAAATCTCAATACTTGGAGAATATCCGTAATTGGAACAGAAATGGCCAATGAAAATTTGAATTAGGCCAAAAAAGTAACTTTAGTGTATTTATATGCTTTCAAGTAAAAAAAAAAAAAAAAAAATTTTTTTAAATTTTTTTTTTATTTCAGATATTATTTGATCTGCTGATCGTCCTAAAACCGATAGAGTTATTGAAAATTTACGTCAAACTATTTTATCCCCCTTTACCTAGTTTTAAATGGTGGCTTAAAATTGAAACCGAGCCGTGTGGAGAATTAATTCCTTACTCGGTGACATTTCTTTGTCATTCGGCAATTTTTATAATCAGTTTTGAGATAGCGCAGTGTAGATAGTTTTCGACTTTACTACAGTTTAAAATCTGTAATATTTTGATCATATTAACTAAATTATTGATCAAAATAAGCGATATATTTTCCAGATTTTGGTATACAAACCGGCGGGACTTCGGAAATTCGATAATAATATCCAAATGATAACATTCATCGTGATCACATTAAATGGCGCCTAGTGTCTGAAGATTAACAATTGTCCTAATTGATTGTTTATCGTATTGTAAAATTCTCCAAAACGATTCAGAATAACTATCCTTTTCAACAACGCAGTCATTACATACATATACATGTAGAGTAGGATTGAAAAATTATACTATTACAAATATTATTATAGAAGATATTTGAATTTCCTTATGTTTTTTTTTTTTTTTTTTTATCTTGTTCCTTCCAGGGTAATTGGTCCGCTGGCAAATACTCCCGAGTTCGCCAAAGAATTTGGTTGTCCACTGGGCTCCCCCATGAATCCCGTAAAGAAATGCTCCGTTTGGTGATAAAAGTGCCATCCAGTGCATCATTTGACGGAGGGGGGGAAGAATGCAGTGGTTGTTCACTATCATCTCCCCGTAACGTTTTAAATATTCCTGTGATCTCCGCCATCTATTGAACCGCTTCCTCATCCTGTTGGTCATTTTAATGTAGTGCTGCCATCTGTTGGAAATTAATAAAACTATAAACATGTCTTTTGGAGAAAAAGTTGTGTTTTTCATCTCTTTCGAGCATTTCGGCACAATTGAATGAAGTTTTCCTTGCTCTTCTTATTTTTAATATTTTAAGTGATGTGTACCGAAGTTTCAACGTGGACATTGTGAAGTGTGTTATGAACTCAGCAAGAGCTATGTATGTGGAAAAGACACCTCCATTTCTGAAAATGTTTGATGACGTGTCAAGCGTAATTAGAAAAAAAAATATTATTATACGAATATTTCAGCTTAGAACTTAAAATAAATAAAAGCAAATATTCGTGTAATTGAGAGCTTAACCAGCTTGAAATGGAAGTGTTAGTTTTAATTAACTATGGTTAAGTTTTATTCATCTCAGTAGCTAGGTTTTAAACATTTGTTTGAAACAAAAGTTGACATATATAAAAAAGTGATCATTGTTGTTTTTAATATAATTGTATGTAAAATATGAATAAACTTGAGTTCTGTACAAAAATCGCATTATTTTGTTTTCAGAATTTGTGTGAATATATAAAATTTATTTTCTGTGTAGTGGATAATTTCGACCACAACTTAAACATACATATTCATGCTAACGTACAGTGTCAAAGATTAGAACTTATACATGTAATAGATCTGGAAAAAAAAATAAAAACATGAAAGGAACAATTAAAAACACTGTCTGAATGTAAGGTTACTGGCATTTTTAATACATTTGGTACATTTATAATTAGATTATTAACCTAAGAAGGAAAAGTCTTCTGCACTGACAATAAACTCTTCATATTTCAGCGAGCAGCAAATATTATACCTAATAAAGAATACTCATACCTAATAAAGAAAGTTTTTTTAGGTACGGTTGCAGTCAGAAATTAATCGCAACCATAGTCTTGCCTCAAATTGCCTCAAATTTCAGAATCTAGAAGTTAATGAGAAGTCATGCAAGAGAAAATAAAAATATTGCTTTATAGATCTTGCATAACTCAGTAACACAGTAGAAAATAATTAGCTGTAATTTATACATGTTACCGGCAATTTATGAAAATCAAGCATTCTATAGATTCTCTAGGCGATATTTGGAATATCTAGGCCTTTTTGGGCAAAGTATGAAATATCAGACTTATTTTAATGCTATATATGCTTTCCTTAGGCACTATATGTAATTCCTAGGCATTGTATAGAACAGGGGTAACCTTTCTATACCTACCTCCCAATTTTAGATCTCTGTAGTAGTAAAATTTTCTAACGGCCCATGGGTTCAACAGTAAAGGTGATTTACAAGTAGGAAAGTAACTTTATTTAATAAAATTTATAAAGCGGTTACAGCAAGCTAAAGCATAAAACAATAATTACTTATCAAGTACTTTATGTCGGAAATCTTTATATAACAGCTTACGACAGTTAAATTTAACTTTTTATTTATACTTTGCATACACAGAAATAGCATTAGTTAATTGCATTATTGGTCGGATCCCTAAGGCTGATGCTGGGAAACTAAGTATTGAATATCCGGTTCAATTTTTGTAAGGAACTGCCCCTTTCAGAAATATTCAGGTGATTTCATTTTTCGCTCGTAATATGATTAACACTACTAAATCCAGATTCAACGAAACGTAAGGAAAGGTATAAATAAACTTAATACTATTTTCCATATATTTGGATATATTTCTTTTGTTTTACCATAGGTTTCCATACCCACCACTGTCGAATTTATTTTTACTTTTTACAGTATATCTAGTTTCTAACAATTTTTCTTGGCAAGTTGTATCCCCCTTTTCAATACCTGTGGTAAAGAGATTTTTCATCCAGACATGTAACTTCAATTTCAAACTATCTTCAAATCATTTTTCCATGTTCAATTCAAGTTCGTTGAGGTGGGTACTGAATCTGTCAGTATCTTCTGGAGTTATATCATCTTTTATAGATGATAATTGAGGAAACTGATGAAATTACCTCTTCGATAGATTATGACGAAGTAAGTCAAGTTTTTCAATAAGTAACTTTGACAATCCATAAGAGTTTTATTAGCTTCTTGAAGCTGCAAACTGAGATCGTTAAATTTTTTGAAAATAGATGCCAAGAAAAAGGCATCATGTTTTACTGTTTCTAACTGTTGACACAGATTGGTGTCTCATTATTACTTTCAAAAATTTGTGTGACATTATCATGTAATGCTACAAATCTAGCCAAATATGTACCCTTTGACAGCCACCGAGCTTTTATGTGCAAGAGTAAAATATCAAAAATATGCAAAAGTAAAATAAAATCGTCATTATTGCCCTGGAAAAGCTGATGAAACATTTTATCATTCTTTGCCTTGGATTTGATCTTGGTTACGGCTTGAATTATTATAGTTAATGATGAATGGAGACTTGTACTTTGATGTTTTCCTACAAGATGTTATCTGGGCTCCACGCAATTAATATATAAAACATTTGGCACTTCGTGCTTCAAATTAGCAACAAATCCATTGATGGCACTTCATCAGTAGTGCTTGCAAAATTATTATTCAAAGGAATATTATTTTTTTGTAAAGTATGTTCTCACAGTATTAAATATAGATAATCCTTTTGTATATGTGATGAGATTTATTTCCAATAGCATTTTTTCTCGTAATATATTTGTAAAGCTATTAGGTAGTTTTGATACAGGAGATATGAAAAATGAGCAATGTCCTCGCGGGACTCGAACCTGGACCTCCCGAATACTCGCCGAACGTTCTATGCGTTATACCACGACGGCATGCTCAAACGAGGGAGAAAGTATCTACTGTTTTACTATACTAGTATTAAAGTTCACATTTTATTAAATTTCCTCATTTCCTTTCTTTTCCTAGGAGATACTTCAAAAGCTGTTCTGATAAATCAATTCCCATTTTCTTTCTTAGCAGTTTTAGCGTAAGTATTAGGCTTTTAAGTAGAAAAATTACCTAATTTAGGTAGTTATTTAAATTATATATATATGTATAACTTGATTTCTTTAACACACGCATACTTTTCCTAGGCACTATATATAATTCCCAGGCATACATACACACACACACATACACCAGGGGTGGTAATGGTTGGATACTGCATTTATGCAAGTAAATAATGTTAATCAAAAATTTTTAAAAAGTATTTTACTGCTCTTATAAAACAGTTTTGTAAAGGATTTCAAAATTAAAATTTTCTTGTGGATGTTTTATGAATGGATGGATGGATGGATGCATATAGATGGAAGGATCTACAAAATTCCCAAATCATTAATGGCGGTAGAAACTAAATTTGGTAGTCTGTGCACAGAACAAAAGCGCATGTAATGCCTTAGAAACATTTAATATCATACAGAATTTGATAAAAGTTAATAATAACTTAGAAGCTGATTCGACATAACTTCTAAGAAATTTAAGGCAACCATAAAATTTTCGAATTTCTAATAAATGTGATAATAGTCACAGCTTAAAAGGAGATATTACCTTTAGAAAATTTCCAGAATTCGTAAAATTTGGGGACAACAGATATAGGGCTTGCTTGCCGTGGAACAAACATACAGGGGAATTATATTATAATTTTGAGGTAGCAGAGAAATGAGTGCAGTCACTGTAACCACTTTTAAAAGGAACACAAATCGTCATGAGCATTACAAAGCTGTCACAGATAAACACTTACCAGAACATATAACGGAAGAATCGGAGTATTTAAAAACTAGGGAACAGTATTTTCTACAACATCAAGCTATAATTAGAGAAAACCAGAACACCAAAAAATTACGTGCTGTCTTCGACGCACCATCACATGCTGAGGGCACACTGCCATTGAATAATTGTTTAGAATCAGAAGTTTCTTTTCATGTGAAACCTGTCTCACCCCTTTTATAGTGAAGTAAATGTGTGCTTTGTATAAAATCTAGTTGTCGCTTTCGAACTTTCCTGAACTCCAATATGAAAGGAAGTTTACGAAATGAAGTTTGGCTACCCCTGATATATGTAAGGTATAAAACTGTGACGAAAATTTATTAATAACATTTATTACTTTGGGACTAATTCTTATTCTTTATTGTGTTCTTTATTTATTTCAAAGGTAAGGAGATTATTGCAGTTAGATAAAGGTACGCTAGAAACAATGAGCCTTAGCCCTTGTTCTGTATTCTGGACTGTATTTTCAAGCATTTTTATCCGCTTCCCTTCTCTTTTTTCTGGGGGGGGCACTTCAGAAACGAGTAAGAAAAAGTGCATAAGTTTTTTTCAAGTTCGTTGAAGTGTCTACTGAATCTGTCAGTATCTTCTGGAGTCACATCATCTTTTATAGATGATAATTGAGGAAACTGACGAACTTCTCTCTTCGATAGATTATGACGAAGTAGTTCACGTCTGTCAATAAGTAACAGCAAAATACTTTGCAACCCATAAGCTCCTTGAAGATGCAAACTGGCATCGTTAAATGTTTTGAAAATAGATGCCAAAAAAAAAGATATCGTGGTTTACTAAACAGATACCCATCTGATTCATGTGCTGTGCCCAAACTAACAGATGAATACAAGATTTTTCGAGACATAATGTACAGAGTAAATAAAAAAAATCATCATGTATTATGATTAGAGACGAAATATTATTTGGCATATATTTACCTGTGATAAACATTAATTATCCATGTTGCTTGTCATATGTCACAGATACTCAATGGCAGCTCTTCTTATCAAGCGACAGGCATTCATTTGAACATCGTGTAAACCAAATCATTACGCACAGTCCACAAAAATCCTTTAACAACCATTAGTTGTGGACGTATACAGAGGGTGTTCACACACTTTAAGAACAATTTTGATAAAGAATTTTAAAAAAGTAAATGTTTTGCAATAAACACTTCTAGCAACATCTTATTATTTGAAATAAGAAATATCTTCGGCTATTTTAAATTTATTCTTCTTTAAAAACGTCACATGTAAACAAGTTGCGGATTCAAGGACATATATTTGAGTGTAACTCTGTACGAAAACTATTTAGGAGATAAATGGAAATAGATTGTGATCTTTGGTGAAGCACTGGTTAACCTAAATGACTGCAACAAAAAAAGGTTTATTAATTATGGAATACGAAGAGGAAAAAATGTACGAATCTGGTTTTGACAATGTAACGAAAGTTTCAATAAGGGATTAGCAAGCCATACTTAGGAAGTGCCACTGCATTCCATGAAAAAAATGAAGGCTGATACGGATATCGCATATATAGCTTTTCAGCATATTCCTGCGAAGTCCCCGGACGTGTTACCTACGGACTATCATGCGTTTGGTCTCTTGAAAAGAATTTTTTCTAAGCGAATTGATGGTCTTTGGTAAATAGAGGAAGAATGAAGAGAAATACAAATTTGAATTTCAAGTAGCGGCAACCACCGCCGATATGAAAGCTTGAAATTCACTCAGCTTGCAAAAGATGGCAGCACATGCAAGATGAAGATCGCAAATTTGACTTCATAGAGCATTTGTATAAGACTTATCATTTTGCCTGGATCACGGAGTATAATGAAGGAGGTGAAACTCGTATTACCGCTTTTCCCAAAAACAGTCCACTTTTTGTCGCATAATTTATAGAGGGCGCTGCAATCACCAGTAGTTCGTCTTGTCGTAGTATTTTACATAGGTAGTAATACCGAAAATATTGCTTTGATATCAAATTCCATTATGAGTAAGTCGTATAGTGCAACCTGTTTCGTCCCTGGATGCAACAGTGGTTATAGAACTGATAGGCTGAAGAATAAAAGCTTGGGAATTAAGAATCCAAGTAGATTTAGACCTTCAATGGTAAGCAACAATTATATCATGCCTGATCACAGTCTGACGAGTTTATATAACTGTACAGAACGTCTGGATTGTTAGTAAATAAGAGGATATTTACTGTATGGTTTGAAAAAAAGCGATAAATTGAAAATTAGTTAAATCTCGCACATAACTTATGTGCATCTGCATTTCGTGCATGAAAGCATGCAGTCGTGAGATTTTAAAGTTAAATCAATTTCTGAAATTATACAAGAATGATAGAATATTTGCCTTTTGATTCCATTAAAAAAAGAAGATAAACTCATCCCCCCCTTGTTTTCCGTTTGAAGTATGCTTTTATAATAAATGGAAATGAAGACTATGCTGCTTAAAGTTAACTTACTTACATGGTTGAGTGAAAACATAACAGCAGAGAACTGTAATGAAAAACTAGATTTTCCGTGAGATAAATTCAGCATATTAAATAAGTTATGAATATTATGGAATCATGCCACCTAATCACATAAATGAATGGCTATTAAAAATTAAGATTTAAATCTTGGTACAATGCTGGGTGAGAACTATTATGCATAAGGATTTTAAATTTCAATTTGTAAAACTATTCAAGTGTTACATCCTGCAATTAAATTTTAATGTGCCATTACAATTTTGATCATTAAATTTTTAATTTTCATCAAAGTCACGTAAAAAAAATTACATGCAACAAGTACATTTTTATTTTGTACGTAACTGAATTCTGTAATTTTTACATACTTGTTGAAATATATTTTGCACGATATTGTGCTGCAAGAAAAATGGGGACATGCAGTTGCTCAGATTGCTTATCCATCAGAATATTTACAATGGCACTGTTTATCTGTCAACAGGTTATTCTAATATTCTGCATTTTGGAGGAAATTTATCATTACCTTTTGATACGTTTAATCCAAGGCCATTCAGTTGGATATATTATATTATCTGTCTGAGCTTTTAACACAACTAAAACTAAGATATGAGCATACCTATCAGATGTTGGAATAAAGCAAATAAAACAGAGTACTCGTCAAACGAAAAATGCCAAATTAAGATCATTCATTGTTAATGATATAGTATATGTGAACTTAAGGTTACATTCAAGCATAGGTTTTCTGAAACTTTTCGTGTTATTTCTTCTAAAGCAAGTGATGTAAATTATGTTATTTGTGCACTTGACAATGATTTTTTGTCAACCACTTAGTATTCACATCAGTTGCCTTCGTTTGACTCCTAAAAGATTCTCCCACTCGTCAAGTTATACATCAATATAATCTTAGAAATAGACAGCACACTTAATTCTTTTTTTCACTGATCTTTATGTACTGTCATAAAACATTATTACAAGTTCTGCAATATGTTTAATTAATATTGTTATGCCTCTTTTGTTGATTTCTCAATTGTTGATTTCCCATTATACTCCGTGGCCTGGATTTTTCACGTTTCTACTTTCTGACTGCCCAAAGGGACAAAGTGAAACGTTAAAACAAACGTTGCACAAGATCGAAAACTTCGCTGCGAGTAGCGATCTTTAGTATTCGAAAAGCGACGTCACTCCGTGACGCACCTATCCTGATTCCTCTCTAGATCTCCTTGGTAAGTATTATTTTAGAAGCTCGTTATGGCCAAAATTTGCAGAATATCGAGAACAAATTCTGTAAGCATGACTCAGACGATTCTGATTATACGAATCATTCTACCAAGTCAAGCAATAGGAAAAAACTTAATATAAATGACTTTATTAAAACTCCCAGATCAGCTGCAGAAACTAAACAAACTTAAAAAAAATGGGAAAAATTTAAATCCTCAATTTAGTATCCCCGAACTGAATATATCCTACCTAAGACATTACAGTACCTAAACTCTGAAGCTCTCTAAACAAAATTCTATAAGACTCGCTGAAAAACACTTAAGACAGCAAATATTTCAAAAGTCTCTCACTAGATGGCTGCACTGGCCGAGAAGCATTTTGGAATCCTAAAATGAGGTCTGATTATAGCACAGGATGATTTATAAATAATATCTAAAATAGCATAGAAAAAAGATGGGAAACTCAGATGAACTTTTAAATAACTCCAACTAATTTTTAAGATTATAAGAAAGTAAACTTTGCAGAAAGTTGTATATTTTTGTAATGCATTTGCATTTTGGTACGATACACTCTTTAAACTTGCCCATTTTTTAAAGCTAAAAAGCAAAACTTATGAGATTATTTGCTTCACATGTTGATTTTTTATATGATAAGATAAATATCTACACCATTTGCTTATTACCAAACGCAGTTTTATCTCATAATAAATTTTAATTAGCTATCACGAGACAATCAGCATTTAACTAAAATTCTCTATTTCATTTTATTTTATTAAGCTGGTCACGTAACACTTTTCTTTTATAAATAAGTTTAAAAATAAGGCAATTACATGCGAGTGATCGTTTTTGAAATCGCAGTAAAATTATATGAGGAAAAAGTAAAATCAATATTTCATGTAATTATTTACAGTTTCTAAGTATTATTTCTGAGTATACACCGATTCGGGACCACCAGTGGCTGAACGGTAACCACCAGTCGCCGAATGCTCGTAATCCGAGTTGGGCTGAAGCTACCGGAAACGAGATAGCTACATAGGAATTTTTAAGGTTTTTTTTTCCTACTGTAACATGAATACGAGCAAGTTTACATTAGAAAGTTCTTTAATCATTCCTTTAAATTTAATTCATCTTTCAAATTTTCGAAAACTAAATTCCGTTAAAATTAGTAGGATTTTGCCATCACGGAGTAATTAATCCAAGTCAATTTTGTGTAAATAGGAAAGAAAGAATTTTGTTTAATTTGTGTATGTCCTAGATATTCGTTTAATTTTTGCGTTTTGATATTCATTCAGTTATGATAATAAATGAAATATTTTTCATTTGTATTTTTCTCTGCAAATGAGGGCGAAATACATGCGAGTAATTTTACTTTCAAGATTACTATATTAATCGTAATGTACTTCCTATGTCCTGTCCCTCGCCATAAAATTTTTATTGCTTCAGAAGTCATATTTTACTTCGATGTTATTCTTTAAGAGAACTTCGTAGATTTATTGGGCATTTGATAAATAATCAGCAGCTCATGTGAGCGCTGTAAAAGCATCATATATTACGTTTATGTAAATAAAATTAAATTACTATTTATTAAATTTTATTTTAAAACCTAAGCATTGTAAATGTATTACAAAGCTGTACTAACGTAGTAGTTTTTAACATAAAGAAATTGCGATGAAGGATGTTTGAATAGACAAACGTTAATTTCACAAGGTATGCTATTTTTTTCCCTTTACTAATCAGTTTAACGTCATTTCGTTTCGAGTCAAAATTATGAATGGTAACAAATTATCGTGCAAGCTTACAGCGAATGTTACACAAAAAACATTTCAAAATCACACCTGCATTTTATTTGAAATCAAAATGTATTGCTGCTTGCATAATACAGTAATAATGAGCTTCTCTTCCCCCTCCCAATAAAAAGAATTCCACGGCTTTTCTTCTCAAGGAAAACAAATCTGATGTGTACACCACATGACTTCCTTGTATGGAACATTAAATTATACGCAATTTTCCTGCATTTCATTTAAACATATCGAATTAACAGTTAATGAATTTTGAATTAAATCTACTTCGTCGATAGCGCATAAACCACAACAGAATAAATAAACTCTTTAAAGTTCACTATATTTATTTACCATAGCCACACCTCGGCGCTAAACACAGACGATTCAGCGCCGCTTGCCTAAAGCACATGCGCTACTCATTAATTCAGTTCTCATTTCACGGTAAGGCAAAAATACATAAAAATTCAAAATATTTTCATTAAAAATTGAAAGATATAGAAAAACATAAAACACCATGTACAGTTAAAAGAATTAAAAAAAACTATTTTTACAATAAAAATTACAATTTGTGCGCGAAAATCAGCTAGTAACTTGAATGATAATTCCAGAATGAATCAAGCATAATTTAATTCGCAATAATAAAAGAAGACTCTACTTTGTTGTTGCGAAGCTTAGTTTCTCTAGATTGCCAACAAATCCACTATTCTACTAAGCTTCAAATGCAAACAAATATGGCCGCTACCATAACCAAAAATTAGGCTTAGCCGCAGTTAAAAAACTTTTAAATTGTTGATAATTCCACAATCATTGCATGCAGGTTAACTAAAGGCATAAAACCTTAACCAAAAGATAAGAACAACATAGTTCAAACATTTTTAAAGCAAAAAATGCACAATTTACAAATATATAAGAATAAAGAAACTGAGCTCACTGAGCCGAGTAACAGAGTGGATATATTTATATATACTTTTGGGGCGACCGACTGCAACCAAAATACGAGGTACACATCTACATGCTATGGCAGTCCTGTATCGTAGTCAGCGTTCTGAGGCTAGTCGTTTTTGAGTTATGCAAGATACATACATACATACGTAGGTAGGCACAGACGCCACGAAAAAATCTCTTCAGAATCCATTTTAAATCAGTTTTATAATTTTTTGGAGGAAAAAAGAGTCCTTTATTCTGTCCGTACGTTCAGATACTAGGCAAAAACCTCGAAATTGAATTCGATAGTGGTCAAAGTTGATAGTTTCGTTGAGATATGAGACCCGAAATTTTTTGAGATTACAATATTTCCTTTTTACTTTGTATAAGGAAGTAATAAACCTTGGAAGGGAGAAAACTCAAAGGAATGTTTTACAGAAAGGTGTTTTTTTTATCAAGTTGGTTATATTAGGCTACTTCAACATGGCAAAGCATACGAGGGCAAAGCAACATGGCGAGCATACGCCTTCGTAGCGACCGCTTGATAACAATGCTGCAACCTTATAAAAGTCGGCCGTTATTCGAAAAGACAGAAGTCTTCATAACGATGTCGACGGCATAGGGGAGTGTACACAGTTTCTGGCTTGAAACTGATTTCCGGCAACCTTATGCCAAAGTGGCATGTTTACTACCCTGTACGAGGTAAAAAGGAAATACTGTAATCGCGAAAAATTTCGGGTATCATATTTCAACGAAAATATCCATTTTGGCAGCTATCGAATGCAATTTAACGATGCTTTTGCCTAACATCTGTACGTAAGGACAGAATAAAGGACTCTTTTCCCCCCAAAAAAAATTATAAAACTGATTTGGAATGGACTCTGAAGAGACTTTTTTCGTGGTTTCTGTGCTTACCTACGTAGTACGTATGTATCCAGAATACCTCAAAAACAAGTAGCCTCAGAACGTTGAAAATCTGTGTATAGGGCTGCTATAACATGTAGATGTGCACCTCCTATTTTGGTTTCAATCGGCCGCGATATATATATATATATATCAATTCTGTTGCACGGCTCAGTGATCTCAGTTTTTTTATTCTTATATATTTGTAAATTGTGCATTTTTGGCTTTAAAAATGATTGAATTATGTTGTTCTTATCATCCGGTTAAGGTTTTTATACCTTTAGTAAATCCGCATGCACGATTTGTAGAATTATCAACAATTTAAAAGTTGTTTAAGTGCGACTAAGCCTAATTATATTTATGAAAGAAGCCATATTTATTTACATTTGAAACTTAACAAAATAGTGGATTTATCAATCTAGAGAACTAATTTCGCAACAGCGAAGATAACTCCTTCTTTTGTTATTAGGAATTAAAAACCATGCTTAATCTATTCTGGAATTTATTCGAGGAAATAAGTGTTTAAGATTTACTTCGTAATTTTTAATATAGATATTTTGAATTTTTATGTATTTTTCAGTTGTCGCTAAGTGGGAATTGAAGTAATTGAATGGGAAATACTGAATCGTCTGTGAAAAACTGTTTCTTTCCTTCGTTCTTCTTCTTCTTCTTCTTTTTTTTTTTTTTTTTTTTTTTTTTTTTTTTTTTTTTTTTTTTTTTAAATTCTTTTATGCATCGATTTAGATTTATTATAGTATTTGAATAGAACATGTGACAACGATTAGATAATTCTTCAGATGATATACATAATTTTTGTGCATTCTGAGTTATAATGAGTTGTAACGCTGCTAAGTGAACCTAGCGACAGAATGTCGCTATGGTAAACAAATACAGCAAATTTTAAAGAGTGCATTTATTCTATTGTGGTTTATGCGCTATCGACGAAGTAGATTTAATTCAATCCAATAAGTTTAAATGAAATGCAAGAAAAATTGCGTATAATTTAATTTTCCGTACAAGGAAGTCATGTTATGTACACATCAGATTTTTTGTAAGGGTGCGAGCAAGCGCGACTTATGAAAGTGCGATTTTCTTTTTAGTTGCTGAGTAATTAGTTACGCAGGGGATGAAATAAATCTTCGGCATTTTTATAAAAAAGGGGACTTTTATAAACGTAGTGTCGGCTCCCATATGGAAAACGCTGAATAGATATAAAACGGTCCGCACCTTTATGAAAAATGCTGGATTCGCACAAGGATGCCAAAGTTTCTGTCAATCAGAACAGTGTTTTAGGTTATGCTTCTCCGAAGAGAACTCGGGTAATTCAATAACTTAAACTTTCAATTTCACCGAAAGGAAAAACTGTTATACACATAACACACAGAAGAAGGTCTACTATAAAAAACATGTAAATCAGCTTTATAATTTAATTAATAATAGCCTTTTAATTCATCTTTCTTAATTGGTTATTTCCTCTTTATTCTAAAAATAATAACATTTCTGGACTGCGCCATTTCTAGATTAATCTATGGCACAAAGTTTGCGAAGCGCTGATGACGTAGTTGTTTCGGAGCCTAAACTCTGAGAACTGAAACATTTCTAAAGTAAACGAAAATCTCCCTCTTTGGTCAGCTGCCACATTGGATAAATGCGCACTTCGTTTGTATCTCTGTTGTTGCTTGGACGCCGTTATAATTTCGCTGTGCTCTATTCCTATCGCAATAGTATAAAAAATGTGAATGTTCTGGAAATAGACACGATTAGAGTGCCACGTGAAGTGTGGCCACAAGTGTGGATTTAAATACAAATGAAATTTAATCTGGTAGAAAATGCCATTAGTATTATAATTAGATGAGAAGAAAGGAATATTTTAGCAGGCGGGGAAATTGTGATCAGTAATTGCTAGTTTTTAGTTTACATCAATTCAGCTGAAGAAGAAAACTCAGTCATGATAAAGATGTCTATGCAACACACCATGAATGTTTTTCCATCCAACCCCTACCATAAATGAGAGGGAGGAAGGGAGGGTCGACTCTTTGCACCTTCGGCGCTAAGCCGAAAAACGTCTTTGTACAATACATATTCTTTGTCTAAACGGTTCATCAACCAGTAGACGGGAGAATCGTGGAGATGGGAAACGGAGGAAATACCCAAACGCGTGTCCCTAAAACGTACTCGTCGTGCCTTCTGGACGCCTATTCTATGCTCCGAGAGTCGGCAGCAGTTTGTGGCCCGCCAGATGTCGCTGCTAGTGAAAAACAGGTCTGATCGACATCCCATATTCTGTGAGTATACGGAAGTCGTCGGAAGCGTGAGGAAAAGTGTTGCCCCGTCGTCAATCAGGCTTGTGCAGTGGACTTCCTAAGTAGACAATGGCTTTGTATGTGTTTTCTCCGCTAATTTTTTTGTATTTAAATGAAGAAGAGGGTAGTAGATCTCTGAGTCGGCGAATTGATAGAAAATATATTGATGCTTTTGCTCTGCCAGGAGATGTTTTCATCGCATATTTCAGATTGCCAAAATTTATAGTTACTTTAATTTGAGACGAAATGAGAGATTATTTGGAGCCACATACAGAAAACAAGAACGCAATTTCTACTAAAAGAAAGGTTATTTATACTTTTCCTGAAATTATAGATATATATTGTAATTATATAGTTTAAAAATGTCGAAGATATTAAGTATTTATCTAGCACATAATCCTTCTTCAGCTAATAACAATATAGACATCCGAGAAGCGTCTACTCGATTTATGTTCAGCAAGAATTAAGTTTATTTTAAAATAGAACAGTCGAATACCTGACGAGCAATATTGTGAACACAATAAGGAATATCGTTCATCATTACGCGAAATTCACACTACTGTAAAATAAAAATGGAAAAAAAATATTATAATACTATGAAATAATTTTGTAATATTAATTTTAAAAATGATTTTTAGCCCAAAGTGCCTTAGCCCAGAAGAGCTATTAATTTCGTTTTGGCATTTTTGTGGCGTTTCACTTTTCAAATTATTTCCACCAAATATTATCACACTGTATTATATTACAAAAACTAAACAATGAATCTGCATAAATGTATGAATATTTCTCGCATTGTGATAAAACAACGGTACCTAGAACCATCAAATTTTGAATAATGTAATCTTCCACCCGAATATAGGCGTCTGGAAACCCAAATTTGGAATTGAGAATTTGTTTTCTTATCTATTTCATATTTTGTAAAGCATTTATGAGTTTTTGATTAAAAAACTCAACGATTTCAAAGCGAGTAATGGCAACACTGTACGAAAAAAAAAGAAAGAGGAAAAAAACATTTTCATCTCTAGCGCTCGAGATTGTGTATCGGAAATTCTAAAGATATGCTCCTTTTAAATTATATGATATTGCTGTTGAATTGAATTTTATGGTTTAAGTACGAAGAACATGATATTTAATAAATAAAGGTAACAAGCAAAACATTAAAAAAAAGCCTTTCGGGCTTAATATAAAACCTGAAGGCTTTCAGTTTTTTTTTTCTTTTTGTGTGTGTAATTTTATTACGATTTAAAACTGGTTTTTAAGGGAGGACTTTCTGAGAGAAACAGGCTCGTATGCACGTTACACATGGGGAAAGCCACGAAAACGATGATTCAGTCAGCCCGTTCGCGGGATCCGAACCTCGGACCGAACTATCTGCGTTTAGCGACTCTACCTGTTTATAGCGGAGTTCTCATTTTTCTATTGTAAAAGAGATATTGATTATTATTGCAGTTTTCTATTTAATGTGTCAAAGTGTCAAAACGCTGGTTTGACAAGGACTTCTTCAACTGCAGGAGATCTACATTGATTATTTTTACTTTAGTACTTTCATTGGGAAAATAATATTACTACATTTTAATTTAAATTAAAATAACAACAATGTAATATTTAAAAAAGTATTTCTAATATATGTATGACAAAAATTGCAATACGAATTAATCACATATACGGAATATATTATCATAATTTTATATATTTTATATTAAAAATTTATTTTCTCTGATCTATAGGATAAATTATTTAAAATGATACATTTGATGCATGTTTTATAGTTGAATGCAGCAGCAATCGGCTATGCTGTAATGAACGAATGAATTTTATTACTTTTCCTGAAAGAAATAATTTTCATAGAAAGAGAAAATAAAATAAAGGAACAGACATTAAGAAATAAATATTTTCTTCCTAATTTCTTACTTAAAGAAATGTTTTTCTAATATTAACTGTAAAATAAATTGCGTGAAAACACAGTTTTAATGTAAGCATGAAAATAAATAAATAAAAAATAAATAAAAAAAACTTAGATTGCAATGCAGATTAATCATATTATAAATTTAAAAGATTAAAATTTTTTATTTCTAAAAAGATTTTAAGTAAGCTTAATTCATTCACTCTTATCTATTTACCGTTCTTTCATAGTATTCCACATCTCTCTCTCTATTTCTTAGCCCTTAATAGCCTGACGTTAACTTTTCTCTTAAAAAACGGGATTTTCCTCCACATAACACAGCAGCATAATCTGCTGCGTTTTGGTCATAATACTGTTTTGTGCCATTTTTTCGAACTACAAATGCAGCGTGTGAGTTAGTGAAATAATGAGAGAATATTCCTAGAACTTCAGCTAGCTCGCTATAAATTTCGTCTGTCATCTGTACTGTGATTGGTTTACAGCTCCTTGACGCCTTGTCCCCTTTCAATAAAGTCAAATGGACTCACCCGCCCATCAACTGAGGACCACAGAATGGCTTTCTCCGATAAGTTGAAGACGGCTGTCCATACCGGTTTTTTTGAGTCAATATTGTTCGCTGAGGTAGTAAACGGACCCAGTGATCGTAGAATAGGCGTGATAGCTGCTTATCTGCTTTTGGCTAGAGGATTATTACGTAACAGATAAAGACATGGACGTAAGGAGTAAGAGGAGAGGCCCTAACTAGTTTTTTCCATGCACTCCCTTGAAGCAGTGGCGCACACCTCGTGGAGACTAAAATATTCAGTAACTTGCCATTTAAGATCATTGGGTTTTGCCATGATCGGAGGTAAACATTTTGTAATTATGTCGTAATTACACATGTAAATGTACATATTTTCTCTTTCTACAATATTTCAGAAGCCTAAGTATCTGAGTAGAGCCCATTTTTAGCAAATGCTATATTTTTCCCAGCGCAGTTTGCTCAGAACAGTTTAATTTGAATGAAATATTTTCGGAAGTTTTCGTTAATTGCATTAGAAAAATATTATAAGGTAATTCGATTTTATTCGTTTACCGAAAAATTAAGATCAAAGTTTATTGTATTATTAGTATTAAAATTAAGTTAATGTTAGATAGTTAATATTAATTAATTTCTGGACCTTTTATTTTTCTACTATCGAAACAAACAGGGTGTAAAAATCCATTTTCATCTTCTTGACCTAAAACGGCTCCTAGAGCACGCCTTCTTGGACTTGGACTACGCCTTGTTGGACTCGGACTGCATCTTCTTGGACTACGTAGAAACGGAAGGTCGAACAATGTAAGGGCTGCTTGTTGTTAAATCCGATTTTGCATAAGTGTGGAGAGGAAATTGAAGCTCAAAATTGTCGAAAATATCGGCTTCATTTTGGATACGAGAAGCAAGAATATCGTCATCATAGATAACTTCTGGTGTTCCAAGAGGTGGAATTTCCTTAATAGCATCCTCATCGTTATCATCCATTCTGATATCTATACTTTATTTCAATCGAAACACGGAACCGACGACAGTTCTAAATTATATCGCATGGAAGCTCGATACGCATCTTGAACCGATGAGCAAAGAATATACTCCAAAGGTCCAAATCGTTTCTTTTCTAAAATAATTGGAAGATCGACCGTAACCATTCGATAAAAAAGCGTGAGGGAAAAAATTTCATTGATCTGTAACATGTTTCCGTGCTGGAATTAGTTGCAACATAGATAATCGATCCATTTCTAAACGAGTTTCTTACAAAAACGAGCTTCCGCTGAAGTTTTAAAACACAATTGCCAGCCTTCAGTGCGATCGATGATTCAACATGTAATCAAAAGCCGTCCAGAAATGAAATAGCAGCGACGATTGATTCCAGAATTGGATGAGATTGATCAAAATCCACGACGTGTTTTCGAATGGAGCCGGATCGGGATTCTCGGGACTGATCTATCGATCCAAGGTAGGAAGAGGGCCAATCGAAATGGCTTTCTTGGACTCTTTGATTCCGTTCATATCCATTTCAGAAAGGAGCGTCTGTTCCAATTCCATCAGCTTTGTTTTTTCCATATAGCTTTCTAAACTTCCCCGGGAATGAAAATAGGATAGATACGAACATGCATGGTATCGATCGATAAAGATCATGTGGCTGGTTAAAATGACGAGGCGTTGAGTCGTTTTAATGTCGTGGTGTAAAACGGCATGCGAAAAAGGTTCGATGTAGAATAATAGATCACACGAGTTTGTGCTCAACTCTTCCGGTTTGATAACACGAACATGAGCGGAAGATGGGTAAGTATAGAATGGACAAATGACAAAGATGGTGAGGTGTATTGAATGTTTAGAAATGTAATAGTTGATCACATAGGCCAATCTAGTTCCCAAACACGATCGTTTTCTTGTGTTGGAGAAGATACTAAAACAAATCGTCTAAATGACTCATACTTGCTTTTTTTCTCAAATAAATAAACAAAAGGAATCATGAAATCGGAAACGATTATGAAACAAACCGTGGCTGGTATTTCTTGGTTTTTGAAAGAGATGTTCGGTCCTTCGATTGCCGATCAGTTTAATCAAGAAATCCGTTGTTGACTCGAGACATGGAACCGTTTACGCGAATGGTTAATTCATACGTCGATGAATCAACCAAAAGAATGCATTTTATCTTTTGCACAAACCCTTCCTCATTAAGAAACGTTCCGGAACTCTTCAGAAATTTCGCTCGCCATTCACGAAGAGTTTTGGAATAAAGTATTTACTAACTTAAGTGTTCCCCAGTGGCTTTTAGGATCGCCATGAATGTTTTGAAACTAGAACCGTTCGGAATCTTTGTTTTGGTGGGCGGTTTACTCTATTCGATTTGCGTGCTGATTGCGCACGAGGAAGAAACTTACTTTAAATTTTATTTCACAGTACTAACGCTCGTCATCTTTCTAGCCCTCATCGCCATCACGTCTTTCAGCTACTAGTACCGCTACTAGTGTGAGAGAATGTAGGATATCATGTCCGCTTTAAAAATCCAATAGGAAGAAGAAAGAAATTCCATCATGAAATTTGTCGAATAGTTATATGAAATGACGTTGGAGAAAATGGCCATTTATTTAAGTGAAAAAGATCCTATCTTCCGGAGATTGTTCACCGATTATGTGGAACCTGAAGAACAAACTCAAGCCGAAACGCTTTACCCACAATATTTCCCAGAATCGGAAGACACTCTCGACGCGTTTATTGACAATTGACGAAGGTTTAAATTACAGTATCTTCCCGAGAATGGTCGACAGGTAGAAGAACAGGATGAAGAGAAAGACGAGGCTTCTCCTAAAAATGGTGGATATTGTCCGGGTTTAGTATTTGATCCGAAGGGGAAACGATTTTACAGTCCGAGAGTCCTGAAACCTTTAAAATCCGAACGACGACAAAATGACTTTGACATTTTCAAGTTTCTCACGCATAAAGAACGACTTCATGAAGTGTATCATTTAAATACTGAACCAAACGCCAATGAGCTCTATTTAAATATGTCTTATGAAGATAGACGGAACATGGATACTCGAGAACATCAAGCGTTACGTAAAGGCGAAAATGGTGACCATCTTAAATCAAAATTGCGATTATAAAATATTGGATCTTTATAGCGAAAGACGAATCACGTAAGCCGAATGTTCTGACGCGGACGGAAGATTGATATAGGTCTTGGTGGACTCATTTTTAAACGAGTGGGAAAGCCTCATCGGCTGCGGGAAATGTCTCTCAGAGAAAATATCGGAATAAGAATTAAAAAGAAACTTTTTGTCTAAAAATGATGTCTCCTCTTAAAACAAAAAACTTTTTCTCTAAAATGATGCCTTACTTTTCCAATGTTAACCTATGGAAAAATGAAAAAGTAAGACATCATTTTTTAGACAAAAAGGTTGTTTTTTAATCCTTATTCAGATATTTTCTCTGAGAGAGATTTCTCCAACCAATAAGACTTGGTGAGTTTTTAAAGAATGCAACTCATGGTTATCTACAAAAGTATTTCTCGTTTCTGCTTCAAATCATTGCGTGCTGTTGAAGAAGATTTCTCCAGATTTTTTCTCTAGCATTTTGGGTCTTTGGTTTCATCCTTGGTAAGATGATTACTTTTTCATAAAAATGCCTCCAACCAGCATCAGAGCTATAATATGTAACATTATATTTCCGTAAAACATCCAATTGCGTTGACTAAAATGTTCGGCTCCTGTTTTGGGTGTCGCGTCACTGTAAATAGCTGTTGCCAGGTAGGCGAAATTGAGCAAGATAAATACATTCCTAATAAGATGATCACCATGACAGCCTTTGTATCCATTGTGATATATATATATATATATACAATCTTGTATTTATTCTCTTTCGGGTTTACACGTAAAGTAATAAACCGACCATCAGAATATTGATCACATTGTCGACCGTTGGAACAATGCGCAACATTTTTTTGTTGGCCCAGAAATCACTCGCGGTAGTTCCTTTGGTAGTGACTTTATTCAGATCGGCTACATCGTAAACGAAAGCCACACTGCCGTAGGAGAGACGATATATAATGAGGGCCGTAATAATCAATGTTGTCAACAGACATATTAAAATGGTTATGGCGAGAGTCGAGCGAAGCTTAAAACCGAACATTGTTTTATCCACTAACGATTTCTTTATTTTGTAATTTCTTGATGGACTTGTCGATACCATTTGAAAAGATTGAAATGAAAAGGTATCAATCGTCCCGAATAAAAGAGGAGCAAGTTTCGACACATGAGACATTGGAATAGGTAAAGAAGGAAAAAACATAGCAGATGAAATAATTTCATGACTCACGTTATAGACGCGATTTTTGATCGTTCATCTTCTTGGATTCCTCATAGGATCAATTTTTAATAAATCGACTGTTATTGACGTGTCTCAGAAGTATTATTTTCCAGCTCAATTCTTAGCCGAGCATTTAAAATATGTAACGGAACATATTTATCCCCATTACCCATCAGCAGAAAAATTCAACGTGGAATCTTTAAACGAGGTGGACTGGACACATTCCGTGATTCTTGTGAATCAAGCTAGGCAATTATTAATAGCTCCCGAACCAGTTAAACAACTCGTCAATCTTTGTAAGAGTTTACGGTATCATGAAGCGGCTAAAGGTAACTTATCAACTTTATAGGTAAAGAGGTAACTTGTCAACTTTATAGTAGCCTTAGGTCGGGTCTACGAGTGACGTTTTAGTGACGTCATAGAGCATGCGCAAGTAGCTATCGCTTTAAAAGTGCACCAACCTTGTATAAGAAGTATTTTATTAATCTTGAAGTGTACTCTATGGGAATTCTAAGCTGTAAATAATCACGGCAATTATAGTGTTTTAATGGTAGAGACTGTTTTAAATCTATGATGCGAGTCTTTAATTAAAGGCTACTTCTTGCTGAAGTGTGATTTATACTTTTAAGTACTGAAAGCTAGATAAGTCAGCGATACTTTTTCTTGTTAGCTTTAACACCCACGAAATGATGAGTTCAGAGTGATCCTTATAAGAAATATCGATCGCGAGCTCAGAGTGAACGATGTGTTTCAACTGTATACCGAAACTAAAGAATTTGTAAAGGAACTCCCTACACTTTCTATGTGTCCATACATGTTTATAGGTTCAATTGCCATATTTGAAAATCAAAGTTATTTATTAAATAAAGCCTTACAAAATCCGATAATTCATTTGTGTGCACAAATTCTTCAATCTAAGTCTCTGACATTAAATTATTTTTGCTTTTTAAAGTACAGCCCTTAATTTATTTAATTTATTAATGTGCTTGTACTAACATTTCAAAGTTTTTTTTAAATATTTTATGCATATTCAAAATGAAGAGTATTTCCATAGAAAAATTAAACAAGCATACAAAATTGTTGATAACCAGTATTATATCATTAATTGTTCATTTAATAGTTGATTTTATCGCCTTTAACTTATTTCACGTCTAAATTTTCTACGCAGCAATACTCAGTCTAATTTTTATTATCTTTTTTTAGAGGAAAAATTTCAAAGAGGAATAATTTAAAATCTTGATTGTGCAAAACATCTTTGAATCTAATTGTATTATAAGAAGTACAAAAAATGTAAACAAGATCTTAGCCCCCCCCCAAACCAGTCATTTAGACTATTCCAACCATTCAGGAAAACGATAAACATTGCGAATATAAAAATCTGCCCTTTTTTATATGTACATAAATAAAAGAAATATGTTCCTTCTTTTTATATATTCTAATGTTTTGAAAGTCACCAACTTTCAAAAGATTAGAAAATGATAAACGTGGAAACCCGCCTTTTGGGGGGGGGAAAGTCGCTACAACAGACGAGAAACTAGACCCCGCGCTGTACCCTTCTGATGTTGGCCAATTATGTTTGAATTGAATATGACGTCATTTATAGGCGGAGTGATTCTTTAGTGTTTGTCGATGTTAACGTAGAAGAGCGTGAGACAAATGTGCGCAAAGTGTGACATAATTTTATAGTCTAATCTTATTTTCTTTTGTAATCTCAAGTTTTCCACATTATATTATACCTTAACAAAGTTTAAAATTCTTAATTGTTATGTGGTACTGCTTATTTCTGCATTTTGGCGGTTGCTGAATCATTGATTATTAAAGTCGAGTTTCAAAAATAATATTTTTGTATGTTAACTTGTTGTATTAGCGTATATGAAGTAATTTATAGCACATCACACTGTTAAGTATTTGTACCATTTTTAAAATGTTAGTACTAGTAATGCCCTAGTTATTATTCTTTTTATTGAATCAAAGCTGATGTTTATGAATGCAGTTTACATAGGATCAGGATCAAACTACATTAAAAAAAATTAGGTTGAAATTATATAACTGATTAATTCTGAACTGTAGTTGCCAGTGCCATATGAAGTTGCTGTTTTCGTTCTTGAGGTAAAATAAAGAATCATTTGTCAGCCATTTGATTAAATTTGAGTTACACATATAAATACTTTACATTCGTTTCTCACATGCCTGATGTTTGTATGTAATAGTTCTAATTTTTTACAACTGAGACTTATTTGCTTTCCCACCTAATTATTATTATTATTTTTTTTCACATTCTCTTCAGTTTCTGGGAGGTTTTATTGATTGAATTAGCACTTTTTTTATGTGTCCTATAGAAGGATAAACACAGGAACTTCCCAAAAGGATTTTGTTTTCAGAATTCTTATACTGCATACAGAATTCTTTTTCTACTTAGCTTTCAGTTTTTGTCTTGTTGGGCTATTTTTGTTTAAGTTGTTAATTTAGTTTTATGTTTTATTTTAGTGTCATGGATTATGTTGAATATAAATTTTTATAAATGGTCTGAGCCGAAGCATATCTAGGATTTTCTATGCCTGGGGGATGCTGAAGATTTCATGCCCTGTCCTTTCTGCCAAAATGCAATGTGGATCATCGGTTTGGCACTTCTGTGTGTTGCACCTAGAAACAAGGGATATCCCCCTTTCTCCGCTGGCTATGCCACTATGTCCGAATCCTTTTTACATAGCAGTATCTTCAGATAATTATTCTTGCCCAAGCATTTTGTCTCACGTTTTCATTATGAATTTACTGTTTTATGTTTCAGCAGCATACATTTCAACTCGTCAGTTATCACATGATGTTATACTTAATAGCGCCGCCCAAGTAGTATAGTGGTTAGCATCGCTGACTGCCATGCCGAAGGGCTCGGGTTCGAATCCCGGAAAAAGCATGGATGCTTGTAAATGTATAGTGTCGGTGCAGCATGACGGCACTCTAAATATCTGGCGAGCTGGAAGTCCTCTCGTGTGGTTTGGTGGAAGGGGAGAGGGATGGGAGACCCTTGGACCCACCCCCCTGGTGCTCTCGATCAAAATTGCGGGTGGAACTGAGCCAAATCGCACTGTCACCTGTTAGGTGCTCAAGGGTGCCAACGACAGGTACAATCTTGCGCTCCTTGCCATGAGGAATTTTGTGGGCTTGAGCTGACTTCGTCAGACAAGTGAACGTAAGCAACAACAACAACATATTTAATAGCATTGTGTATCCTTTTAATTTATCAGTGCACCAATCAGAACATTTTATGAAATTTGTACATTTCTGTCAGAAAAAGAAACTGTACTCTAGTAAATAACTATTTAAATAATAATAAAAAAAGAAAAAAAAGAAATCCTAAGGCTTTCAGATTTCTTAAAGCTTCAGAAACGCCCAAAGGGGCGTTTTTTTAACGTTTTGTGTGTTACCTTTATTTATTATATACCGTGTTCTTCGCACTTGAACCATAAAATTCACTTTAACAGCAATATTGCAAAATAATTTTAAAATGAGCATGTTTTTATAATTTCCAATATACAGTCTCGTGTGCTGGAGATAAAAATGTTTCCCCCCCGTATAGTGTTGCCAATCCTCGCATTGAAATCGTTGAGTTTGCTAATAAAAAATTTGTTAGAGTGTTAAAGAATATGAAATCGATAATAAGGGCAATTCCAAATTAGGGCTTCCAGATGGATTTCCATATTCGGTGGAGGATTATACTACTCAAACTTTGATAGCTGTAGGTATATTTGTTTTATAACAGTGCGAGAAACATGCATACACTTATGCAGATTCTTCATTATTTAATTTCTTTAAATATAATACAGGGCTGTAACATTTGGTGGGAACATCTTGAAAAGTGAATCAATGCAAAATGCCAAAATGAAATTAATAGCCCTTCTGGGCTAAGGCCCTTTGGGCTAAAAAAAAGAAAAAATAGTATTGAATTAACTACCTAGTCAGAAAATCAAAATTTCCTGGAATTGTGGTTGATCATGTTAGATGGGGTTTATGTATATATCTCC
>KK119454.1:5898-35218 GCA_000611955.2 Stegodyphus mimosarum
CCGGGAGGGACGAAATTAAAAAATACAAAAATACAAAACATAAAAAACTAAAATACTACAAAGGAAGACAAAAAAATCTGTCAAATAAAAAATTTAAAAAAATCATGTAAACAAAACAAAAACATTCCTAATATACTGAATAATTCTGTATAATTATTGTATAATTATTTGTAAATTATTTGTAAATTATTATTAATGGAAGCAAGTAATTAAATAAATATCTTTATAAAATTACAGTTTCATGTCATGAATAATATAAGTATGGACACTTAACTAAAGATGTGTAATTATAAGGTGTTTCTTCCGCCGTTTTAGCATGCCTTCGTGGTGTAGTGGTCAGCACACTCGCGCGTATTCGAGAGGTCCGTGTTCCGAGTCTCTCCAAGGGCATTGCACATTTCTTCATATCTCCTGCTTCAAAAAAATCATAAAGACTCTACAGAATAACCGAATTACATACTGTCGAGCATAATCAATATATATTATAAGAGTAAGTGTAGATTGTGCGTGCCGCTTAAACTCAGAAACGAGTCCCGATACGATCAAGGGAGTTATATAGTGTGGTAGCCCTCTATGTCCCATCCATGAAGAAGATTCCCGCTTTTACCTGAAGGGCGTACGTTTGAAGATATAAGGGCTGGAAGTTTCACCCTCTAGAACTTCCTAGAACAGTCCAGAACGTTTGAAAGCATTCCAAAACATTACAGAACATCCCGGAATATTCTGGAATGTTCGGGAATAGTCTGGAATGTTCGACAACATCCCAAATCATTGCGGAACATTCCAGAATGCTCTCGAATGTTATGGAATATTCTGGAACATTGTGGTCCATTCGAAGCTTTTTTTTCTATGGGTGGGGTACCCATTGGTAGGGGTTTATAAAGCAAGATGCGTCGTGGGTTCAAATGTCAGTAATAGTAATAAACAGTAAACTGTGAATAATCACAATGATACAGTGACTGAATATAAACCGAAAATAAAGTGTGTAAATTGCACTTAATGTATTTCGTGTATTTAATGGTTCATTTCATTTATCTCTTATAGAATGCCCAAACATAAAAGAGGAAGAGATCTTATCAGTTCTGAAGCGAAATGGGGAAAATCAAAAGAACAGCGAAAAAACGAAACTGTTGTGTAGCAAATTTTCACGTAACAGTTAATTATTTAAGTTTGACTTAAGATTAATTTTCATTATTCTAAATTTATGCTACACAACGTTATTTTATTTAATATCTTGTATTTATATTTGCTTTGGTTTAATTTTAATTAGGGATTTTGGTACTTTAAGATTTGTACGTCTCTTCCACTCGTTCCAACTCGTAAACGCGTTGAAACAGACAATGGAATTAGGTGCTTTCCTACGTAATAAACTTGATTTAAAATTACTTAACTTAGGTTGATTCTCATTTAACTTATATCATTGGATGCAGAAAAATTAGCCTTTTAATTTAAGAGTACTTTCAAGTCTCTAGCTTAAACAGTTTTTAAGTTACAGTTAATTATTCAACGAATTTTTGCACTTCGAGTATTTTTTTTGGTTGAGGGGGAAAGGATTGAAAAGCGTCACTTTTGCAGTTGATTTCCAAGCCTTTGCTTAGGAATTTTTGTCCGTTGCCTAGGTTTGCTGGTTTTCCCACGCCTACGTCGAATTCTTGGTTCTTCTTTTGGCGGGCTTGGCGAGATTCGGATTTTTGTTCCAGTTCAACTCCTCGATTTTTGGACGATTTTAGCAGGGGTTTGTTCGAGGGTTAGCGTTTTGGTTTTATTCACCCTTGTGGCGAGTTTTGGCGATATCTAGTGTCCGGACCTAACAAAAGGGTTGGCAGGTGGGATTGCGAAGCTCTTGGGACGTCTTCGTTTTGCTTTCGGCTGACGAGAAGATATTTTCTCGGGTGCCTTGGGCATTTTGCTGCTACAACAGAAAGGATGAATTTGTTTTTTAACGAGGGCTTATGGCTCCTGTCACTTCTTACTCCATGGCTTCTAAGCTTGACTGAAATAGTTCTTCAAAAATGAAAATGAAATAATTCTACAATAGAAAATAGCGTACAAAAAAAATGAAAGAAAATATATTTCCATGCTTCGTCTTCAACAATTATAGAAATAACAGTCCTGCAAAATGGAAAGAAAATTGTTCTTCGTCAATTCTACCACCTGATGAACTTTACTTGCCCCTTCAATTTAAAAGAACAGAAAGAAAAGTCAAGCTACCTGTGTTCCGACTTGAGTTTCCTGATGGTTCTGAAGTTCGTAATACAGAAGGCATCCGGAACTTCAAGTTCCTGCGTACTGGGTGTTCTTCGAATGTTCGGTCTCCGCCATGTTGCCGTCGGGTTCCCTCATCTCCAGGTTCACATCATCCATCAGTTAAGAAGTTTTTTTTTGAACTTTTAATATTAACTTAAATTCTTAAGAAAATTTTTCATCCAAAATTTTCTGGTTTAATTATTTCTTGGATTTTTTTTAAAGGATTCTATTATTTTCGGAATGTAAGATTTTTTTATTTAAGAAAAATATTTGCTGTAAAGAATTTTGAAGTGTAGAAAATTTAAATCTTATTATCTTTAAGGATTTGTTGATTTGACTGAGATCTGAAGAAGTTTGTGAGCAGTCTTAAATTGCTCTAGTTGAAAATCTAATTTTTTTTCTTTTGGTGCAATACTATAATTACTTAACTCTGTACTTAATTATTAGAATTTTTGCATGTTCTTGGATAAATAAGGTGTAAAAACCTTACAACTGTTAAATGAAATAGAAATTTTAATTCATATCCTAACTCATAAAAATAGTTATTACTTAACCAATAGTATTTGAATTGAAGTGGTTACTGTCTAAGATTGCAGTATTTGTGGAAAATATATAAATGTTTAGCTATTTGTTTTCTAAACTAAATAAGGTAGTTCCCGGGGACTAGTATAATTTTATGTTAGTAAATTTGTTTGATATCAGTGTTTTAAGGAAAGTAATAAACTAAGTTAGTATTATAGATTTTATGTGTTTACTTGAATTTCGGATTACACAACATAGTTTCACCAGTAGCAAGGCCCTTCCGGTTGTTGAAACGAAATTTTAAAATTTAACAACACAACGCAATGCCTAATTTGCTTAGAATACTAGTATTTTACAACTTAGTATTTAACAAAACAGTCGAAGAGCGCGAAGCATATTGTTACGAAAAATTCGGCGGTTGCGCCTGTATGTAAGCTTTCCGGCATAGCACTAGGATTGCCATAAAATAGTGAATGGTAGGGTTGCCAGACTGGCGACTTTATCGCCCATTTGGCGACCAAATTGGCGATATCCCATGGTCCAATCGGGAAGCTTCTAGAATAATTTCCTGTCGAGATATTTCTCGAAACGTGTGGAACTTTAAGAAAAGCTATTTAAACCCTTGCGTTTCTGAGAGTAGAAGTTGTTGCGAAGTGAGTTGTTGAGTTAGTTGAAGTTAGTTGCGGAGTTGCGAGCATTGTGAAATGTTGCGAGCAGTGTGATTAGTTGTGAGAATAGCTGCTACGCGAGAGTTCTGTGAACGGAAAGCAATCGAGATAGTGCTTTGCCGTGAAGCTATCTTTACAGTATAGCTTGAAAGTGGATTGGTGATTGTTCCACGGTGTTCATTAGAAGTTTAGTGTTGCCGTGAAGCTACCTGTACAGTTACAGCCTGAAGCTGTGTTGCTGATTGTTTCAGCGTATTTATTGTAGATTTTCGACGCTTTTAAAGGTAATTTTGGAACTGTGCTGTAAATAGTGATTCCTGTAAATAAATTGTGCTTTTTATTGTTCTGCATCGTGTTTTCATCGGATACTCTCAAATCCACGAACCCGTATAAACGCAACAACTGGTGTCAGAAGTGGGGTTTGAGAGTGAATGCCAGTCACCCGTCTACAGGAGAAAATGAAGGCGGAGGAAATGAAAGCTTTGATGGACATGTTAGCAGATCTGAAAGCCGACATGTTAGCAGCTCTGAAACCCCGAACAAGAAAAGATGGACTCCAGACAAGAAAAGATGGACGCCAGACAAGAAAAGATGGACGCCAGACAAGAAGAGATCAAACAAGAGATAAAAGCTGGCTATGAAGAGATGATAGCCGAGATGAAGGCCGAGCGCGAAAAGAGGAGAGTCGGCCGAGAAAATGTACGAGAACAACTCCAACAGACGAAAGAGGAGCTTGCAAAAGAAACTGGAGCCATAAAAGAAGATGCGGAAATCAAAGTGGCATCTGAAGAGTCAGAGGATGAAGAAACGGAGGAAGTAGCTGGTGGAGTGTTTGAGAAAGATCAAGAAATGGTGAATGAAACATCTAACGGGGTCAAAGGAAAAGAAGGAAAGCATGAAGAAATAAAAGACGGGAAGGAAACTTTTGATTCTCAAGTGCCTGAAGTAGAGACAGAAGAAAATGAAAATGCGACTGTCAAGATCATAGAAACTGATAATGCAGTTACGAAGTCGCAATTAGCAAGCATTGAACGATCTGATGGGATGTGTTCACATGTTCACATCACAGGTGCATGTGATGCTGAGATGGAAGAAGCTGATGCACGACTTACGCGGAGTGCTCCAGCATTACAAAAAGTTTATCCATTTCGCAATCCATGTGCGTGTCTTATAGGGCAGATTGTGCAGACAAGAACTTGATTCTAAACCTGGATACTTCTGCTTGTAAAGGATCGGATTCTATTCATGGTCCTGGTGTAAACATTGGAACTCGCTTTCAGGAAATAGAGGTAAATAAGCATGTACCTCCTGCTGTGAGTATCGAGGTGAACTGTACACACGGTGCGAATAAACTACAGAGTGGTGAACGAACTGTTTCAGATCTTCCTGTGCACGAGAAGTCTGAAAGGACTGAATCTTCAGACTGTGATATGAAAAACAGAAATACATCTGAGAACTGCCGTGGAAAAGTATTTGACCCGGGTATAACTTAGTGAAAAGCCTAAGACTAAAATCCATTCTGAACTTTAATAGTATAGTTTAAAATTGTTATGTGTTTAACTTATGTATATAATGTAAATATTTGTTTCTTTAGTAATTAGTGATAGTTATTTTTGTTATGGGTGCCGCGTACTTCGTAATGGTTTTATGTTTAATTGTATTAGATCTTTGTAATTAGTGTAAATGTTTTTGTTATTTGTAAATACTCTAAATATTTGCAAATTTTGTTATTATTGTAATTTATTTATTTTGTAGCTTTTTCGATTATTTCTTTTTGGCTCTCAATCAGGGATTGTACTGCCCGGGACGTGCAGTCCTTGGGAGGGGGCAGTGTTACGAAAAATTCGGCGGTTGCGCCTGTATGTAAGCTTTCCGGCATAGCACTAGGGTTGCCATAAAATAGTGAATGGTAGGGTTGCCAGATTGGCGACTTTATCGCCCATTTGGCGACCAAATTGGCGATATCCCATGGTCCAATCGGGAAGCTTTTAGAATAATTTCCTCTCGAGATATTTCTCGAAACGTGTGGAACTTTAAGAAAAGCTATTTAAACCCTTGCGTTTCTGAGAGTAGAAGTTGTTGCGAAGTGAGTTGTTGAGTTAGTTGAAGTTAGTTGCGGAGTTGCGAGCAGTGTGATTAGTTGTGAGAATAGCTGCTACGCGAGAGTTCTGTGAACGGAAAGCAATCGAGATAGTGCTTTGCCGTGAAGCTATCTTTACAGTATAGCTTGAAAGTGGATTGGTGATTGTTCCACGGTGTTCATTAGAAGTTTAGTGTTGCCGTGAAGCTACCTGTACATTTACAGCCTGAAGCTGTGTTGCTGATTGTTTCAGCGTATTTATTGTAGATTTTCGACGCTTTTAAAGGTGATTTTGGAACTGTGCTGTAAATAGTGACTCCTGTAAATAAATTGTGCTTATTATTGCTCTGCATCGTGTTTTCATCGGATACTCTCAAATCTACGAACCCGTATCAACGCAACAATATTTACGTTCCCAACGAAGGAGAATGAACACCGTAAGAAGCAGGGAAACCGAAGAACAACGAAATGAATGAATTGAAGAATGAAGAACTGCGACACAGTCCTATAATAAAAGACTGCGAACGTAAGCCATCCGTGAAAATATCACACTAAGAGAAGAGCTGACGAGGCCAAGTAAACAGTACAACCTAAAATGAAGCATGCCACTGCGACTCGACAAAAGAATATAACAAACATAAACATACCAATTCGGAGTGAATATTTCAAAGGGCAATTCTGGCAACCAAAAATAATGTTGTTGACGATATCAACTTTAATAATCAAAAGAAAATTCCCGGTGAAGAGAGAATATACAAATCCATTAACAGGATGGTAAACGTTGAAGAAAGTATTAACTTCCCAGCAGAATTTTTAAACTCCTTGCAAGTAGTACCAGAAATGCCATTACACTGCCTTTAACAGAAAAATGGATCTCCGATGATACTACTCAGAAATCTCAACTCACCAAAACTACGTAACGGAACAAGGATGGTCGTCAAACACCTATCGAATAACGTCATCGAAGCCTTACTTATAACTGGAAATTACAAAAGACACACAGTATTTATCCCTAAGATACCACTGATATCTACTGAACTGCAATTCCTATCTGAAAGACTGCAATTTCTATTCAAATCAGCCTATAGTTTTACAATTAACAAAGGGTAAGCACAATCTTCAAAATACTGGGGCATCAACCTCAAAAACTCCTTCTTTTCTCCTGGCCAGATGTACGTAGCTCTCTTTCGAGTAGGAAATTCGAAAAATTTGTAGATATACCCCGGATAACAAAATGAAAAATGTTGTTTATAAACAAGAATTGTAAATCGTTAGAATATGTTTTCAATAAAAAAATTACCTCTTAAATTTTAAAGTTTATCCTTTTACTTCAGCTACCACACAATCTCATGTAAACTCCCTGAGCGAAGCCGGCTAGTTATTATATAGTTATGTGTAATTATTTGTATATTATTATCAAGGCCACCGGCGTTTCTAACATTCGTGATATAAAATTGCCGTTGAATTTTGATTGAAGCTTAATTTTAAATATTTCCTTTGTAAAACATCTTGAAAAATCTATATACGTATCTTCTTTGGAAAGCCATTTGACATTTTAATAGAAACGTACTTCTTTCTTGGTATATTTCTTTATTTTTTTTCAATATTTACAATATATTTAACAATTTGATATACAGCGAGTGAATCACTCGCTCTCAACGAATGGTATAAGTTTCTTCGTACTGTTCATTATGACGTCACGAAAGAGCTGGAAGGCCTTTTCTCTGGAAGGTCGTGATATAACACATACAAAATCTATTCTTCGATTCGTTTAAGCAGAGCAAAATAGTTAATGCTGTGCGGAAGCTCTTGGTGGGAAATTGTCGTATCACCCACGTGCAAAGTATGAGCATCCAAAAAGCAAATCAGGGGATGTCAATATTTTTCATGAGAGCTTTGGTTTAAAAAATCAGTTTTCCATTAGGGGCTTGCATATTACTGACGAGCAGATAGAAAGAGTCCGGTAACCATTTATATGCGTCTTAAAAATGGTTTCAAAGGAGTTGACAACAGTTACTTAATTTGGTTTAAGTTCGTAATATTGAGAAATCTTACTTCACCGGTCCATGCCGGATATTTAAAAGCCTTTAAAATCTATTTTATTTTCCGGCCAGCTGTTTTATGTTATTTTCAGGTTTTCTATTTTATTTTTCGGTAATACGGATCCTTAGTACCGAACTAGTTGCCTGAGATGAAAATAGAGCTTTTCCAATATGAAATTTCCAATAGTTACTGTTATTTCCCTCTGTTGATCTATCAGGAAACTTTTTGAGAATCATATAGCCTCAAGGCAGACGTATGCTCGAATAAATCATCGTGAAGTCCTGTAGAAGAACATTTCACTTATAGAACTAACAATTAATCACTGTCTTTGTGAAAGTTTGCAAACCATGTTTCATCGTTTCATGCATTGATGACAGTGTCTTTTCAAAGACCCAATCTAACTCGAATCTTGGGTAGTCTTTTTCAGGTTGACGTACAATTTAATACTTACTTGTTGTTTGCAAGCAAATTTATTGAATTTATTTTCTACTAATATCAATCAATTAGATTATTATGACTATCATGTATGATCCACATTCAAGACAAATGTAAGCAAATTGAAATCATTCATAATAACATTTCAGTGTTCCTTATTTAGAACTCAGTTAAATTTAACAATAGTCAAAATGCCAAGGCCAATTTCGATTGGATTTAACGCTTTGTGGGTTACATTTATTTATTAAATATCATGCTCTTCGCACTTGAACTATAAAATTCAGTTCAACAGCAATATCGCAAAATAATTTTAAAATGAGCATATCTTTAGAATTGCCAATACACAGTTTTGCCCGCTCGAGACAAAAATGTTTCTTCTTTTCCGTACAGTGTTGCCATTGCTTGCTTTGAAATCGTTAAGTTTGTTAATCAAAATTCGTTAAAGGTTTAAAAAATTTGAAATAGATAATAAAACAAATTCGAAACTCAAATTCGGGCTTCCAAATGCTCATGTTCGGTTAGAGGACTACGCTATTGAAAATTGGATGGCTGTAGCTACCGTTGTTTTTTTACAATGCTACCGTTGTTTTTTTACATTCATGCATTCATGTTATTCTTCATTACTCAGTTTCTTTAAACATAATACATGGCGAGAACATTTGGTGGCAACAGTTTGAAAAGTCAACGACTGAAGAAAGTTAAACGATGCAATATGCAGTTTTGAACTAATAGCCTGTTTATTCTAACGCCAATTTTGGGCTAAAAAGTGAAATGGCTTAGAATACTTTTATAAAAGTACACATGCGTGCATCTTGAATTATATCTAAGAAATTAGGGTAATGTATTAAAAGTAGATATTTAAATGTATAAAATAGTAGAGGTATTTCGACACTAAAATCAAGAAAATGACCTGGTTTGAGGGTTAATATAAAATAAGAGGTAATAAAACTAAATGTAAAAACTTACAGCGAATGAATGAATTACAGATATTGAAGGTAAAAAGCAATAATTTGTTTATTGTAAAGTAAACAACATTATTTCGACAAGAAAGGCATTTATATAATAGCTACGATAATTAACGAAATTAAGATCTAATCCGGACACCATATCCGAGGAATATCATTTTTCTATTTTTATCATTGGGTTAAAAATGAAAAGACCTGAAACAACTCATATTTTTCCCCCATACATTCATTTGCTCGTTTTTTAATTTTGATCAAATGTTATTTTTTGTAAAACTGTTCCTTTCTTTATTTCACGCCTTCTTGTTGGGAATGCGTTCCATATACCTTATCTTTAAAAAACAAATCTTGTGTAACAATTGATACAGTATGCAGTGCATTTCGCGGAGAAGAGGAAAAAATAATAAAGGTTAGGTTATTCAATTATGGCAAAGCACACGAGGGCTATCTGCCTAAAGGAAGGGATGCCTTCGTGGAGGACTTTCTAAGGGAAACTGGCTCGTATACACGTTACACATGAGGAAAACCACGAAAACGCCCATGCAGCCAGCCCGTTCGCGGGATTCGAACCTCGGACCGAACTACCAGTGTTCAGCGTCTTTACCGCTCGGCCGTTGGTGGACCGAAAAAATAATAAAGAGAAAAAGGATTGGGAACAAAAACAACAAAAAAGGGGGTAGGGTGCAGTTATATACCTTTCGTTCCATTTGCTCGAGTAATAAAATTAAAGTTGCATTTCTTAGATTTTGAAAACGAGATTTAGAATATATATAGACTTGCATATAGCATTATGTTATCAAATATATTTTGATTAAAATCAGATTTTTTTTATCAAGTAATGGGCTGATTTCTTTTACTGTTCTATTCTACATCACAAATTTTGTAAATTCATACAAGCCTTTTTTGGAACTGTTTCCTTATAAATTTGGTGCTATATTTTAACTAGGCGTCAAGAAGTTGCTTTACAAGCCTTTAATTCTTGTTAATCCTGTGATTTGTTTTAATTCTTCAATAGATGATCACGTAATAAAATGTTTTTATCAATCTGCAAAACTCAGATTATTAGTTTTGTAGGTTAATAATCACTCTTTTATTATTTTTAAAATCTTTAAATTTTATTAATTTACAAGTTTGAAAAGCAAATTACATATAGAAAGTCATTTAGACTGCTTAAACAAAAATTCCCTCGCAATCAGTTTTTTTAAATTTGGTACTTAAATCGTCTGCTATGTTGAAAAAAATCTGATACGGACATCTGATTTCTTTGTACGCTTATTACATTAGGCACGTTTTTCTGCATTTCGTTTAAATTTATTTCCCCGAATTTTATTAGCGATATGTTTCTAATTCAATCAATTCAATTTCCACTTCTAAACAAGGAAAAAATACATCAAACTCAAAACCTTTTCATTAAAATTTGTAAAACACAGAAAAATCAAATGGAGTTAAAAACTGTTAAGGGAGCTAAGACCAAATGGAGTTAGAAACAATTTTAACAATTAAAATTAGAATTTAAATTAATTAAAATTAGGCAGAAACATAGATTTTTAGGTGCCCCAAACTTTCGGCCTCACACGGCAAAGAGACACTGAAGCTGGTGCAGAAAATGACTTAAATCACTATGTTACTAAGTTTCAAATGTAAACAAATGACTGTGCTCTTAGGCTTAGTGGAACTTAAACAACTTTCAAATTGTTGATAATTTTGTAACTATTGCATGCACGATAACTTAAGTTATAAAAACCTTAACACAACATAAGAACAGTATAATTCAATCCCTTTTGATGCAAATGATACTCAATTTACCAACGTATAAGAATAAAAAAAAATTAGCTCACGAGTAAGAGAATCGGTATATATATATTTTTTTTCCAATTGGCGAGCACTTGCCTATAACGGCATTGGCCACTACTAAGGCCAGAGCGGTGGCCAATTTATTGTGGAGTCACCTAAGAGGCAGCCTCCGTTACCTCCTATAAGGCTTCCCTAACCTAATAAATAACATGTTGTATGGCCTAGCTTAGTTGGAATTATTTCGAACCAGCGCCTTCACAATACCAAACACTATGTCCACAAGAGATTATATATATCTATATAAGTAAAGACATAAAGTAAGAAATTTAGAACCAATTTTTCACAAAGACCAGAAACTGAAATTCGTAAGTAATAAATTTCAAATAATCCTATAAATGCAATAGAGAATTTGATATATGTTAAAACCAATATTCTTCAAACGAGCAATACTCCAATTCAAAATTTGAATGACATTTAAAGGAAAAAGAATGTAATAGAAGAGGAATTCAATCAACCTCAATGCCACTTCGTCAGGAGGAGGAACAGTGAAATCAATTAAAATCTCTTTTCCACAAAAAGGTTTGCTTTTCTCTATCCAGAATTAGCCGATGAACCATTTCACAGCTTAATGCGCGAAAATTCTAGATATGATTATATTTTGTTTTTTAAAAAAATTGCTTTGTAATTATATATTTATATTATAGTTACTGGGTTTATTTTCGCAATCGTTGATCGTAGTCATAAATTTCCAATTACAGAAAAGTTTTAATTATATTTATGTTTTGACAATATCAAGTTAAAAAGAAATACATTTTGAACATAACAGAGTCTTAACTTTTAATCTCCTCTCCCGGTTCGTATACTTGTATTTGGGAACGTTTTATAATCGTTATGAAAAAGTAAAATGATAAGATGCTTGATTCCCATACGACAAAAATCGAATAAGATATTTAATTTCAAAATTTGCAAATTGTTTATGTGATTTCCAACTTGTCTTGAAGGATCGGTTAGAAAAATTCAAGGAAATAAGTTTAAATGAAGTGAAGCTAAAAATATGTATAACTTAATAGACCGTACGAGGAAGTCAGTTAGTGTCCACGAAAGTTTTTTTGTTTAAGTAAATTGGATTACTTTACTTGGAATGGGTCAAATTTCAGATTATATAAAAGTAAAGTAAGAAAATTTAATGAAGAGAAAGATATATTAGCAAATATTAACTGAAATCAATTAACACTAAAATTCTGAACGCAAAATTTTATAAATCATTTTATTCGATTTTCGCAGAACTTGATAGTTTGGCGTAAATGAAGACATAAAATATAACTATGACAAAAAGATCACCCCGTTTTCTTCGGAAAATTCCAATTTTGTATAGAAATAAGCATGTCAATTCAGACTTCATCTAAATGTGTTTAAAGCTGAAGTCAATATATCGAGACAAAAAAATGAAAATCGGACTCTCCCATATAGAATGGAGATATAGAACAGTCCCTCTCCCCCCACTGAAAATATATATATATATATAGTTGAAAGATATAAGAATGTTAAATGAAAGACTATTGACAAGAAATGAATTTCAAATGAATTTCAATGGCAAGAAATGAATTTCTGGTAACTTGTTATTTATCAATAGCATTAAAGCGCATGGAAAAATTTGTTCCCTAAAAGCAATACTTAGATTTATTGAAAAATAAATAAAGTAAAATAATAATGTCGATAAAATTTACAAATTAAAGGAGCAGAAAAATTTGGAAATTGCAGAATTATCTGCCCATAAAAGTCATTTCGCATGCAGCAATTTCTAAAGACATACTGAAAAAAAATGGGAGGGAAGAAAGAAATCCGAAAGCCTTCAGCTTTTACATTTCTTTAACGTTTGTGTGTTACCTTCATGTATTAAATATCTTTTTTTACATTTAAACCGTAAAATTCAATTCAACAGCAATATCGCAAAATAATTTTTAAATGAGCAAAGCGTCAGAATTTCTGATACACAGTCTCGCGCGCTAGAGATAAAATGTGCTTTTTTTTCTTACAATGTTGCCATTGCTCGCTTTGAAATCATTAAGTTTGTTAATCACAAATTCGTTAAAGTTTTAAAAAATATGAATTCGATAATAAAACAAATTTCAAATTCCAAATTTGGGCTTCCAGATGACCATATTCGGTAGAAGATTACGTTATTCAAAATTTGATGGCTCTAGATACCGTTGTTTTATCCCAATGCGAAAAAATATATGCATTTATGCGGATTCTTCATTATTTAATTTCTTTAAATATAACACAGGACTATAATATTTGGTGGCAACAATTTGAAAAGTGAACCGACATTTATAATGAACCGATGCAAAATAGCAAAGCGAAATTAATAGTCCTTCAGGGCGAATTGCGCCTTTGGACTAAAAAGAAAAGGAAAAAAAAAAAAAGAAGAATAAAACAAAATAATTTTGCGATTCTTTTAACAGAATCATTATTCGTATAGTAATTATCATAAATGATTTAAATCACGTATTTACATATCTTTTTCAAAAGCATATGAATAGTTAATGCCAAAGATGAATGACTTGGAGTTATTATAACTAACTAAACTCATTTATAGAGCTGATAACTAACGAGATATCTAAGATTGCCTTCTTTGTATCTTGAAATGCAACACGTGTTTTCAAAATGAGCAGTTAACAAAGCCTTCATTTTGCTAATTATTGAAACCATACGTTGCATATTGATTGAAACACAGACGATTGTTTGCAGAAATGCCCAAATGTTGCAACTTGACTATTCATCTCTTTCAATGGGAAAAGCATATTTAAAAGCTCTCTGAAATTAATTGGCTGTCACGATATATATTTTAAATAAAGTATTTAATTCATTCTCTTTTTAAAACTGTTATTTGTTTAAGACTTAGAATTAGACATATATTAGAATTATTATAAAGTAGAATTATTATAAAAGACTTTAAGACTTTTTTGTTTAAGCTTTAAAACTTAAAGAGAAGCCGAAATTAAAAAAAAACTGCTTTCAACTCCAATTCCTCAGACAACTATATATCATCTTCCTGTCACAAACTTCTTTTTTTTTAATGTTTTCGAAAGAAAAGTCTACATTTTTCTCACCCAGCAACACAGTGTAAAGACTTGCTAGACTCGGGGGTAAAGTCATTAACACATTGAGCGTAGAGCAGAATCCCGTTCCGCAAAGTTAAGTTTTTCAGGGAAAAAGTGCTAAGTCTTATCTCAGATTAAGAAAGTACGTATTTATAACCAAGTAATTTAAACGCACATATAAAGAAAAAAATGTAATTTAAGAAAAACTTAAGTACGTAAGAAAGTCTGTAATTTAAGCAAGTAAAATATTTTAAACAATTTATGAACCCAATTTACAGAATTTAAAAAATTATACAAATTTTTTTAAACCATTATGTAAGAAAATATGCAATTTAAACTTTTTTTACCAGCTGCATGTCATGTCTCTGTCATATGCTTCAGGTTTTATATTTTCGACAAAAGAGTCTACATTTTTCTCCCGAACTCAGTGTACAGTAAACCCATGCTAAACCCTTGGGTAAAGTCATTAATATATTGCGTGTATGGCAAAATCGTATTTCGCAAAGCTAACTTTCTCAGGAAAAAATGTGTTAATTCAGATTAAGTTACAAGGTGCCGCCCAACCTGTATAGTGGTTAGTGTTGCTGACTGCCGTACCGAAGGGCCTAGGTTCGAATCCCGGAGAAGGCATGGATGTTTGTAAATGTATAGTGTCGGTGCGGCATGGCGGCACTCTAAATATGCGGCAAGCCGAAAGTCCTCTCGTGTGGTTTGGTGGAAGGGGAGAGGGGTGGGAGACCCTAGAACCCATCCCCCCGGGGTGCTCTCCATAAAATTGAGGGATGAACTGAGCCAAATCGCACTGTCACCTGTTAGGTGCTCAAAGCTGTTACCAACAACAGGCGTAAATTTGCGCTCCTTGCCACGAGGAATTTTGTGGTCTTGAGCTGTCAGACAAGTGAGCATAAGTAACAACAACAACAAGTTATAAGGTATTTCTCCCGCCTTCTTCGCATGCCTTCGTGGTGTAGTGGTCAGCACGCTGGGCGCGTATTCAAGAGGTCCTGGTTCAAGTCCCGACGAAGGCGTTGCTCATTTCTTCTTTTCCTGACATTCTAAATGTCTCTACTCTGGCGCCCGAACTAAAAAGGTGGTGAATGATGATTCTCCACTACTAGGATTTGGAGATTGGGTCCCCTAATCCCCAGTTGCCCTTTAAAAGGAGGAGTATATAAGGATTTCTCCGCCTTCTTCGCATGCCTTCGTGATGTAGTGGTCAGCAGGCTGGGCGCGTATTCCAGAGGTCCGTGGTTCGAGTCCCGGAGAAGGCGTTGCTCATTTCTCCTTTTCTTGACACCAAAAATATTCTAACTGTCTCTACACTGGTGGCCGAACTAAAAAGGTGGTGGATGATGATTCTCCACCACTAGGATTTGGCGACTGGGTCCTTAATCCCCAGTCGCCCTTTAAAAGGGGGAGTATATAAGGTATTTCTCCCACTTTCTTCTCAGGCCTTGTTGATGTAGTGGTCAGCACGCTGGACGCGTATTTCAGAGGTCCGTGGTTCGAGTCCCTGTGAAGGTGTTCCTCATTTGTCATGTCTCCTGCTTCGAAATAACCTAATGTTTCTACAAAGTATTTATAAGTGCGTAGTTTAAAGAAACCTAAGTAAAAGAATACAGGAAAGCGTGTAATGTAAACAGTTAAATCAGTTTAAACTACTAAAGCAAACAATGAAATAAATAAACCAATTTAAAAAAAACTATGATATAAAGTGTTTTAAATTATTTTCAACTCTTATCTTCCGCCAGTCATATGTCATCTTCCTGTCACAAAGCTTCTTTTATTATATTTCCGACAGAAACCGACAACAACAACCGGTGCGAACCGAAAGTCTTGCCGAACTCGCAGGTAAAGCCGTTAACACGCTGTGCATGCGGCAAAATTGCTTTCCACAAAGTTATCTTTTTACGGATACAATGTGTTAAATGTAACTCAGATTAATGTATTATATTATTAATGTATATGTTATTAATGTATATGCATAATTTAAACATAGCTAAATACTCATGTAATTTTAAAAAAGCAATTTCTGAAAGAGTTTAGATTTTAACGATTATTAACCCATTTCTTTTCATCTTTATTATTAAGCAACATTTTCATCGCTGTTATACCAAATACAACTCAATAACAATATTGCAAAATTCTGATAGCAGCAGAAAAACATACGTTTAGAATTCCCGATGCAGTATTAAGTACTGGCGTACAGTTATATATATATATATATATATATATATTCACGCTTTTCTGAGTTCAAATTTTCTTAGTAAGATGGCTTGCAAAATTAATTTTTCATCTTTTTATAATTAACGTCTTGTGCATTCAATTTATTATTTAAATTTCGCGTTCTAAGCACTTAAAGCACATAAAAATCCATTCAACAGCAAAATCACAAATATTGAAAAACAGCATATCTTTAAAATTTCCGATAAAGAGTCTCGCACGCTGGACATAAAAAAAAATTTTTTTCGTACAGTGCTGCCGCCGCTCGCTTTCAAATCACTGAGTCAAAAATTCATTAAAATTTCACAAAATATGAAATATAAAATTCGAAATTCAAAATTTGATAGCTCTGGTACCGTTGCTTTCTCACAGTGCTAGGAACATACATACATACTTCATTGTTTAATTTCCTTAAAAATAATACGTTAATATTTGGCGGCAACAATTTCAAAAGTGATTCGCCGTTTACAGCGGACCACACAAAATCCCATATCGAGACTAATAGCCCATTATGCTAATGCCCTTTTGGGTTAAAAAAATACAAACAAATGTCCGTTGAAAGGACTTTTATCACTGCTTAATAAATTTATCAATAATTTTCTTATAAAACTGGTAATAATTTGCATGAAATAATAACTCATGATACTGTTTCAGATTTTTATTATAAGAAGCGAGAGTTTTTCAGTGCCGAAGTGTTCTTTTAAATTGCTGAACTTGTTGATTATATTCGAAGGATAAATCTGTTCTGAGTGGCAGACAGTTCTCTTATACTGCTGCTTTCAGACTGAATTTGAAACATAAGTATCATACGCCTTCTGGCTTTTAGTATATTGCTGAATTTGGTAATCAAACATTCATTATATTTGAAAAAAATATGAATACGCCCAAACGGATTTTTTTCAACGTTTCGTGTGTTAATATCATGTTCTTGCACTTAAACCATAAAATTCAGTTTGTAGACTCATTAGGTTATTTAGAAGCAGGAGACATGAAAAATGAACAACGTCTTCGCCGGGACTCGAATCACAGACCTCTGGAATACGGGACGAAGGCAGAAGAAATTCCTTATATCTCCCCCTTTTTAAAGGGCGACTGGGGATTAGGGGACCCAATTGCCAAATCGTGGTGCTAGAAAATCATCATCCACCATCTTTTAGTTCGGGCGCCACTTGTAGAGTCATTAGGTTATTTAGAAGCAGAAGGGATGAAAAATGAACAATGCTTTCTCCGGGAATCGAAACACGGACCTCTCCGTTACGCGTCGAGCATGCTGACGACTACACCACGAAGGCATGCGCAAAGAAAGCGGGAGAAATACCTTATAAGTTCAACAGCAATATCGCAAAATAATTTTAAAATGAGCATAGCTTTAGAATTTCCGATACACATTTCCGCGCGCTGGAGATAAAAATGTCTTTTGTTTTTTGTAGTATTGTCATTCCGCGTTTTGAAATTGTTGAGTTTGTTAATCAAAAATTCTTTAATGTCTGACAAAGTGTGAAATAGATAGTAAAACAAATTCCAAATTAAGGCTTCCAGATTCGTTATTCAAAATTTGATGGCTCTAGGTACCGTTGTTTTATCACATACATACATTTATTCAGCTTTTCCATTATTTAATTTCTTTAAATATAATGCAGGGATGTAATATTTGAAAAGTGAATCAACGCAAAATGCCAAAACGAAATTAATAGCCCTTCTTGGCTAATGCCCTTTGGGCTAAAAAGGTTTATTTTCTCCTTTCAGTTCACTGCTGATTTTTAGACTCTTAATAAAAGCTCATTTTTCAAAAACATTTTAATGTTTTTTATTTTAAATTATTTAATCTTTTTCCCCATTATACAATGCGATAAATTATCTTCTCCTTTCAGTTCATTAATGATTTTGTAAACTTTCAATAAAAACTTATTTTATAAAAACCTTTTAATATATCTATTATTATTTTAGCTAAAACTCATAAATTAAGCTTCTAAGCTTAAGTTTAATTATTTCAAGTCTCCTTATTAATATACATTCTGCGAATAATTTGAGAGAAATCTAGTTAAATTTATTTTCAATTAAATATCAACAAGACGATTACTTTATTTTCTCCATAAACTAGCTAAATTAAATGCTGCAACAGGCAAAACTTATTCCCTGCACGTGCAGACAGAACAAAAGAAAAACAAACTAAAAGGAAGAGCTTTAACGCGCAGATTCTCGTGGGTCCGATATTTTGCGAGACAGGGAAGAATTAAAGCAATCGCTTTTCTACTGCTGTCGAACGATGCTGCGAAGAATGCCCGAAGAGAGGATGCGAGCAAATGAAAAGAATGACGATTAATGGTTCTGGACGGTGTGATTAGGATCAGCGATTAGGATCAACGAAGGACACTGATTGCCACGAGAGCGGGAGTAAAAAAAAAATAACGTCTGAAGCCAAAAATACAAAAAACGTGATTTTTTTTCGGGGGGGGGGGGTTGAAGAGCAAAGCACCGATGATTAGAATATTCTAAAAGCTGTACTAGTGTCATTGGCACTTACTGGCTTACAACTGTAAATTAAAATTTAAAAAAAAATGCTTACGCAGCTTAGAAATATGTGCATTTTGATGATGTTTGCTGTCATTTGAAGATTTATTTTTCTTTTAATGCAGAACTGTGACATGCTTTCTCGTTAAATTTTGTCTGCTGTTATGTTCTTTTTGCTTTGCTCATTTTAGCATTTCAGTTATTTTACTTGTACTTTACTTAGGAGAAAAATTTGTGCAATCATAAAAAAGATAACTAATGCTTCTCAAAAAACGTCTACAATTTCAAATTACAAATTACAATTTCAATCTCAAGTACCTCGTTTTCCTGCATGTAATTTTCTAGTCTTTCTGCGTGTATTATTTCGGTTTCAATCATTATTTTTTTAAATCTGATAAATGTTTCGTTGCAAATGCTATAAATATTTGGAAACAATTGCAGATTATAATTTTTTGTTTTTTCTACAGTGTTATGTCCTTTTTTTTTAAGTTTGAAGTTCACACAAAAAATATTGAAATTCAGATGACGACTAGTTATACAAAAGAAAAAAATAAGTAAATCTGAAAGGTTTCAGATTTTAATGGGCACCCAAAGGGGCTGTTTTTAAAGATTAATATGGTTTATATGTAATTATCAACAGAGATGGTTCGGGAGACATAGCAAAACATTTTATAGAATACTAGATGAATATAAACTTGGGATAGCATGGAACGTTATACATCTTATGTATAGTTGGAAAGTGATAAAGTAATTGAAATACATAAATTCAAAGGACTTTTATATGACATTTCATAGGAACTTACAGCATGAATTTAAAGCAATTTAAAAATACTAAACATGACTTGGAGAGAAAACGACCACAATGATTAATCTTGGCATCATGATATTCGCAGTTTAACACTTTATTAATTCTGTCCCTGGGTTCTACATAAATAAAGCGAGAAAACGAAATAGCCTCTACTTCCCGCATAAAGTTTAAATAAAAAAAAATTAAAAATAACAAACGTTATTTTTGATTCAAATAGAACTTAAGGTACAAGGGTTGAATGAAAATGCAAATGAAAAAACGAATGTTTATGATCGAAATTAGTTTTATTTCTTTTCATAATATTCTCTATGAAGATCAATACAATTTTGCGCTTTTGTTTGACCAATTTTCGAGGCTCTTTTTCCACTCCGTTTGAGGTAGCTCCAAAGCATGCGTTTTTGAATAAGTTAACCGCTTCTTCGGGTGTCGCAAATCACTGACCACGTGATTTGTTTTTGATGTGCGGGGATGCAAAAAAGTCATTGCCTGCCAAATCAGGGCTGTATGGCGGATAACCCATTACTTCGATGTTTTAGCCAGTGAAATAGGGTTCCTTTTTTTGTTCCTTTGTGAGAGCTTGAGTTGTCACGATGAAAAATAATTCATCTCTTCTAATCTTTTGAATTTTCCGATGACTTCTGGCAAATAAATGGTCGTGTGCCATTCAAAGATGATCGTCCTGTACTGCCCTAACGCCATTGTCGCACGTGACCGGTAATGCCGAAGAAACAGGCAACTATTTGCTTCTTCCGCGACCAACTTTTGTTGGATTTGGCTCGTATTAGAAAATCAATACAGTCGAGTGCTCTTTGGTTTGGGGCTCATATGCATAGATCCATGATTCGTCACTTATGTGGATGTTATACATTGTCTTTCATGCATCTTGAAAGTTGTTTTCCAAAATTTCTTTGCGCCAATCGAGCCAAGCCTTCTTTTGAGCTTTGTCAGGTTATGCGGGATCCAACGCGAACAAATTTTTTACGGCCAAAAGGTCATGTAATGTCTTTATTATGCTTCTCGCACTAATTCCCAAAAGATGCCTCAATCTAACGGTATGTCACATGACGACCTCGCTTTATCATTTCACGCACAGCATTGATATTTTCTTTCAGAACAACCGATTTTGGATAACCTTCACGGATTTCGTCCTGCAGCGAATGTCGGCCACGATTGAAATCGCTATACCAGTTTTTACAGTGCTGTAGGATGTATGTGCGCCGAAAACATCGCGGCAAAAGCATCGCGGACGAAAACGTTGCGGAGAAAACAACGCAAGGCGAAAACGTCGTGGTACAAAACATCGTGGGAGAAAAGAAAGCAAAGAGTTCGCAGTTCTAAAACATCGCGGTACAAAATATCGTCGTCGAAAATAAAGCGGTTCAAAAACTTCGCAGTTTAAAAACATCCTTGTAGAAAATATCGTGGTAAAAAATAAAGTACCCGCAAATCATCGAGTGACAATAACATCGCATACGTGCGTCTTCAGGTTTTAAGAGTTGTAAATGCTTATTCACATAATCATTTCGAAGCGCAAGAAGGAAAGAGGGATTCCTTTAATTCTATATTTCATATTTTTGAATCAACTAATAAAGCAGAAAAAATAAGAAGGAAACTTAAGCATTTAGAAATTGAGAATAGATAGAAAATTAATGCAATTTATGAAACTTAATATAGTTTTAAATATACATAGTTAATAAATAAGGGTCATTAAACAATTAAAGTTTTTTTTTAAGTTTTGCTGATGATTTCTTTATGAAGAATGCAGTCTAAAAATACTTAGAAAAAGGAAGATAACTAACGCATGAGGTTACCTAAAAAAATTGCTTAGTTAATGATCAAATTATTTTCTTTCACATTTTTTAATCTGATATTGTTTTAATGAAAATTTTTTCTGTTTCCGTTTATTCTTAAAGTGTAGTTAACATTTTCATGTGTAGCATGAAATCATTTTTTTGGACGTCGATTTCTTAGTTATGACGAAAGTCAGTTGCATAATATGTCGGTATGGGATTTGAAAAGCGCATGTGTGCGAAGATTTGTAGGTACTTTATTTTTTACCAGAATATTTTTTTAAACTGCAATGTTTTTAAACTGCGAAGTTTTTGAACCGCTTTAATTTCGACCACGATATTTTGTACCACGATGTTTTAGAACTACAATGTTGTCTCTTTGCTTTCTTTTCTTCAACGATGTTTTTAACCGTGACGTTTTCGCCTTGCGTTTTTTTCTCCGCGACGTTTTCGTCCGCGATGTTTTCGGCTGTAACCGTAGAATGGTGCTTTATCGCTGTATAAAGAGTTAAGTTCATAGAAACGCTCTTGTCTTGATAACCCACGTCGAAAGTTATGAAAACTATTCACACGAAAATGTTCACGAGTTAATTCCATTTTTTGACTACACGAATTTTTCGGTTTACTGCAAACAACACAAATCGCGCTAAAATGGCAAAAACTTTCTGAAGAAGTTGTGGTTAAAAATATCAAACTTTCGATTGGAATCTTCCACGGTGGAATCGCAACACTTACTGCTGCCAACGCCAGAAATTAAATAGCGACCTTTGTAATCTTTTGCCTTATAATCTCATTTCAAAATCTATTATTTACATATGGCAAAAATATCTCTTAAATTCCTCCTCTTCACCACTCTCAAGGCTGTACGCTTAATAACGCATTGCTTAAGTATTAAAACATTTCGAAATATTATGCCCATGAAAGTATAGCTTGTTTTAATATGTAAATTGTTGGTATTACTTTTTGAGTAGTCTTAAATTTTACACTGGCGTGTTTCTTTTGCAATTCGACGGTCGTCCATCTCATGATTGTTTGATTTAGTACAAAATGACACGTGATTGTACATTAATAAACATACTTTTCTTTAAAGTAAATATAACTACGTTTGATTTTTTTCACAGATTCACTAACCATTTGCAGAATTTGTTCGCACGTTTTTAGATGACTTTGTTTTGCAGTAAAAAAAACTGCTTGCTTAGAAAATTTTTAATGCAACTATATTTTCAATGTGTAAATTATTGTCTGCTATTTGGCAGTTTTATTTTAATGCAAAATGGCGCATATAAAGAAGCAATGGACCGAAGGCTATGTTTCTGCTCTTTCCGAAGAAACTTATTCGCATCTAGTAATTAAAAAATGCTTTGAAAGCCTTTATCTTTCGATATCTAAAGCAAAGATAGGTAACATTGTCAATAAGACAGGAAAAAAATGTCAGAATTTGGCTGCAAGGAGAAAAATTGTTTAAAATACGTATCGAGGGAAAAAACGGAATGTTTCGAATGTTGCAAAGGTAAGACATTTAATGTTAAATCCCCCAGTCAATGGTTAGTTGCAAAATCCTTAAAATGCTCAGTTTGAATAGTAAACAAAGTGATTAATGTTGGTTTTAATCTTAAAAAAGTGCAATGTGCATCTTCATTCTCCAAGACATATCGCCGAAAGCTGAACGATCTGCAAAATTATCTAAGAGAAATAATTATTCGGATAAAAATGGGAAAATGTTGTCACAATCTAGGGTACATTTAAATGACCACGATAAAAATAAAATACATTTACTATCATAAAGAAAAAGAAAAAAATCTTAGAAGATGGTTCAAAGAATCTAAAGTAAGTTTCTCAAATGGATTTATGATTGTTGCTGATTTTTGATATAACGACCAATACAAACTAAAGAGAGTGCAGAAAACTATTAAGGTCAACTCCACATATTATCAGGAACATATTTTATACCCAGTTTTCAAATATGAAGTACCTTCTGTTTACCTACAGTGCTATCAATAAGTTGAACTGCATCAAAAGCAGCTGCACATCAAAATCCAGTGTTATTTTCCTGAACAAAATGGACCAAGAAACTTGCATCAACGCCATGCTCTTCACTCATATCCCCGCTAAATTCTCTGAGGCATAAACTATGTATTTTTGCACTTTTGGACTTTTAAAAAGCGGATTGTCCAGACTTCGACCTACAGCTCTCCTCGGACTTTGGAAAGCTTTTCAAGAGGAATGGGATAAAATAGCTTTCTGCTACTAAATAAAGAGTCATTGTCTTAAAAATTACTGTGTAGAAAGATAGTGACGAATAAGGGTTATCAAACAGAACTTTTAAAACACAAAAATGTTATGTAAAATATTTCTGTAAATACGATGAACTCGTCTAAAAAAATGTGTGAACAGCCCTTTGAACAACATTGAGAGAATGTTTCCATATATTACAGTCTTTAGCAATGAAGAATATATCTTTGAAAAGCACATTTGTTTAATAAATTTATTATGCTCAAATTTTATCCCTCAGAGGTCATATAAAATTTATGCAGAAACGAAAGGAACCATGGAACAGAAAAGTTCAAAAAAGGTTACCTTATTCTATAAGTTGTCTAGTTTTGCATAATCTGGTTTTGCTGTTCATTTTATTCTGGGTAAGTCTGTGAAAGATATGTGTTTACAGTAACCAGAACATTTATTTTACAATTCTCATTATTTACTTTTTCAATGACAAGCTTTGGCCTTTAAATATCATTTCATATTCATGTTGACTGCACAATCTAACTGCTTTGCTCAGTTTAAAAGGGGTCACAAAACAATAGATCTTTTAAAAACAATTTTTTTATTTTTTTAAACCGCATATATTTATGATTTTAATCTCAGTCGAATGAACTTAATCAAGGGAATTTCCTTTTGTGTTCTACATTTCGTTACACAATAAGAAGGAGAGGTTGCATATTCGAAACATTTAATAGTAAACAATGTAATAAATAAAACAGTATAGAGATAGGAATAATTGATACAATAATAAAATAATAAATGGGTTACTTAGTATCGAAATAGGATTTTGCTTCAAATCCATACAAATACATTGTTTCACTTTTGATTCCAGTCTGCTGCCATTCGACAAAATGTTAGATATCTATGTTTCAAAATGAATCTGCTTGTTGTGCATTAAGAAATTTAAGTATTTGGAAGCGATAGTTACAATTCTTAAGAATATTCTATTTACTTACTTTTCAGTCGAATTGATTTAAACAATAAAATCTAGTTTAATTCATGATCTATCTAATTAAAAATATGCATTATTTGTACAGAAAAAGTTACATGATTTTAGCCCAAAGCGTCGTTAGCCCAGAAGCGCTATTTATCTCGAAATAGGATTTTGAGTTCAGTAATTATAAATGGCTGTATCGCTTTTCAAATTGTTGCGACCAAATATTATCGCCGTGTATTATATTTAAAGAAATTAAATAATGAAGAATCTGTATGAATGTATGGATGTTTCTCGCATTGTGAAAGAAACAATGATATCTAAACCCTTCATTGGGTCAAAGCACAAACTGGTGTTGCCGGGAACAAAAGAGAGGATTTGTTGGCAATAGAATCAGCCTTGGAAGAAGGCGATATTTGCGATGATATTGATGATTCCAGAAGAATTACAGTGAGAAAAATGAAAGGAAATATAATTGAAAAATGGACTCGGGAATGGACTAATTCTAATAGAAACAAAGGATATTTAAAAATTTTAGAAATAAATAGAAAAATGAACATTATAAATAATATAGATACAATACAGGTTATAACAAACCATGGCAGATTCCTGGCCTATTTGAAACGATTTAATTGCCAGGTAAATGATCAATGTTTACTATGTGGAAAATATGGTAATGCAGCACATTTTATGGAAGAGTGTAAATTAACAGAAAGGGTTAGGAAGAAATCTGGTGTTATAAATGACCAAAACATAAAAGAAAGAAGTCGATATTTGATTATATATGCAGAAGAGATAATGAGAATAGTAAGTAAATGAAAATAAGACTGAGATAGGCATAGCGAACTGAAAATCTTTTAATGTATTGTCTTTTTATTATTTTGCTAACCGTTTTTGATTATGATTTTCCTAACTTCGTTTATGTGAGCGTAAGTTTTTAAGAGTTTAATGGTTTGCAACCATGATTTATACTTATTTGTTTTGTCTATTATGTTTTCGTTTTTTTTTTTAATTTTTTAAGTTACTTGGAGCTCGGAACTGGTTTCCTGGAGGTTTTCTTTAGAAAAGAATGAAAACATGCTAATGATTTAGTTTTAGATTTCAGGTAATTTGGAACCCGGACGGCTTGTTGGCTCTTTGCTTTTGGCTGGAGGGGGCCTGCTCATTATTGGTCATAAGGCTAGCTTTGCCAGCTAGGGGCACCTGGGCTGCGTCCTATATCAAACATCAAACATCTAAACCCCTCAAATTTTGAACAACGTAGTCCTCCACTCGAATATGGGCAGCTGGAAGTCCGAATCTTCAATTTCGAATTTTTTTATCTATTTCATATTTTTTAAAATTTAACGAATTTTTCATTAAGAACCTCAGCGATTTCAAAGAGAGGAGTGGCAAAGGAGGGTTGGAATAAAATCTTTTTATCTCCAGTGCGCGAGACTGTCTATCGGAAATTCTAAAGGCAAGGTGTTTTCAAATATTTTAACTCAAAGGTTAGGCCAAATGCTCTCGAAATGTGTATGAATGTGTAAATGGGGGAAAATGTCCCTCTGGGCGTAATATAAAATCTGAAAATATTTTCTATTTTTTTTATTATTTATTTCATGCTTTGTGAAATAATAGTGATTTTTCATTGACAAACTTAATGATTTGAAGGCGAGCAGTGATAACACTGTACAGAAAAAAACATTTTTATCTCCAGACTGTCTATCGAAAATTCTAAAGATATGCAGATATGCAGCTTTTAGTTATTTTGTGCTTTTGCTCTTGAATTTAACTTTATGTGACATAAGTACGAAGAACGTCATATTAAATAAATAACATTAACACACAAAACGCTAGTGATAAAAGTATAAAACAAGTCTTGTAAGATCTTTCTAAGAAAACTGAAGATTGAGATATGTGAATTTATGTACTGGTGCGCTTTGAAATCTTCTATATGTGTTATAAGCGATAATAACGCCAAATATGGTTTACGCTATTTGTTAGGAATTATTAGAAAGAATGAACGATACACCTTTTTTTCGCTCATACGCAATGAAAGGGAAAGGAAAATAGGTTACCATAAAGTAAGCTTTTCGCCAAGTGAATTATTCCTGGAGCAAACTCAAAAAAGTGAATCAAGATGAATTTTTAAATCTCTCGTTAAGTTTGCCATCAAATTTTGGAAAATTTAATATTCAGATATAATATGAATTGTAAAATGAAAATATAAAAAAATTGGTATATCACCCCAGAAAAGCCCAATTTTGTGTCAAAGTAGCTAAGTTAGAACAATGATATGTATAAATCTAATATATATCCTAAGTCACGCTTTCAATACATGAAAAATGTAAGTTAAATTTTGCAAAACGGCCTAGTAGAGCGGGGATATGGAACTGCCTTCCCTTTTTTTTCTGCAGTGTGTATGTTAATTATAATAGCACAAATGGAAAAAGTTCAGATTTATAACTCAAAACTCAACTCCCGGCCGTTCTGGAGGAGATAATGCCACAAACAAACAGACAAACCCGCACAGATTTTAATAGTATAGAATAGCGGGCAAGCCTGCCAGCTGAGCGGGCTGCTCCCGCTTTATTCACGTATGCATCCACAAGATACTGCATACACATTACAAATGCTGAAAATCACGAAAACACCCATGCGTTCGCCGGGAATCGAAAGTTGGACCGAACTACCAGTGTTCAGCGATTTTACCGCTCAGCTGCTGATGGCCCTTGTACGAAGTGTAATCGCCAAAATTTGCGGGTATGATTTTCCGACAGTAGATTCGTTATTAAAATTCCTTTAGTTCAATTCCTTTTAAAAATTTCAACTCCTATCTATAAATTTTATACCCAACATGTCTTTTGCAATTTTGGTTCCTAACAATAAACTGTGGCCGAATTTTCGTACCTATGGCAAACAGCACAGGAAGTGTCACTTTTACCTGCTTGCACGAAGTAGTGGTGTAGTATATTCAGCTATGGCAACCCTGCTAAAAATGCTTCATATAAACCAGTAATTATTTTATTTTTGTTTCATTTATTTCGATACTGTTGAAAATAAGGTTATTTCTGTTTGGTAACCAACAGAAAGCCTTAAAATTAAAAAACATACAGTGAAGCCTCTCCTCTCCACCTCTTCTCTTAGACGATCAGTATTTCTAAGAATGAAAATATGATCTCTTTAAGACCATCAGAGTAACCTGGAAACGCAAGTGGTCGTTTTAGAGAGGTTTTTACTATATATGTCTATTTATTTGATTTCTTAAAAACTTTTGTCGGAAACAATAACAGTTATCATATACACCACACACAGGGAGGTCTCTCTAAGGCGACCAGCCACACATAAAAAAGCATCTTTGCAAGAGGTCGTTTTAGAGAGGGGATGCTCAATACCAGTATATATTTATGTTCTCAGAAATAAGTTTATTTTTTAGAGGTGATCGTCTTAGAGAGGTTGCCTCTACGAGATGAATCTCTCAAAGGCGTCCAGTCACTCTTCCAGAATTTTCTTTGCGGATGGTCGTCTTACAGAGGGAATGTTTTAATAACCAAATATACTTATGTTTTCAGAAATGCTGGTCTCGTTCAGAGGCGGCCATCTTAAGGAGGTGATTTTCACACGAGTTGGTTCTCTGAATACACACACATACACACCGATATATGCATATATTAACTTTCCTGATGTTACAAATAAACACCGGTATTAACCATCATCTCTTTAACGCGACCGCGTTCAAACTATTTTTCTCCGGGTTCATGCGGACTTGAGGAAAACATTTCCCTCCTTTCCCTGCTTTTAGAAGAAGCAATATGGCGCCGTTCTTGTTAATGTTGTTTCGGAATGTTTATGTTATCGTCTTCGTGGATAGTAGGTTGTAGTAATGCAATAAATAATTTACTTTATTACAATTTTTATTATATTTTACTGTTTAGACGTTTAATAATGAAAAATAAAATACCAACATTGACTGTGAATATGAAATAATATGAAAGCAAATAGCAGTAAAGCCATGCACGTCTAATTGTGTCAGCGAACTTTGACAGTTAAATAGTTTTGAAATGGATTTTCTGTGCGTGAAATTGATATTCCATCTTTACTTTTATCTAAAAAGCAATATGCTTAAAGACTGAAAAGTGCTTAGTGTGTTTACATCAGATGCTCATTGCATTCTACTAAAACTGTATTTTTGAAAATTTGTTTTTTAGTTATAATTTAGAAATACTTTATAAAGCTTGTTCATGTAGATCTTTGTCATTTGAATACTATTTACTAATAAATTTGAGCATGCCTTACTTAAAAGAGATCTTTCATGATTCAATTTTCAATTTTTCGATTAATGTCATGTGGTTGAGCGGAAGGATTATTTATGTCTTAAAAAATGTGCTCATTATATTTCGCAAACAAAAAAGATAAGTTTTAAATGAGGTAAACATTGAAATATTTAATGTGTGTATTACTTATTGAATGAGGTAGGCAAGACATACAAGCCAAGGCATCTTTTTTGCACTACTAAAATTGTGTGAAAATTTAGATGATTATAGTAGCTTACATTGTCTTTCATAATAAACTGCAGAGTGTTGCTCTCAGTGGTAAGCGAGTTTTAAGGAGATAGCAAGTTTGATGAATTTGAACTCTTTGTTAAATTTTTAATAATCAAGTCCCTTAGTCTTTTTGCTTGAGTGCTTATTTAATATTTTTACTTGTAATAGTGTTTCTCTTCCTGAAAATTAGGGTTTTGTCTAGTTTTGTTTAAATTTGGTTTAGTGCATTGTAGGTAACTTAAAATTTAAGCAGATGCTACAAAGTACAAGTATATCTTTTATAGCAGGCCTTTGGCAATACATTTCTCGTTGGGGGTCAAATTGTTAAACAAGCTGACGTGATTAAGTTCCGTTGTTTAATTTCCCAATTGAAGAACTGAAATACAGCGTTATCATATATATGCCATGAGA
>KK119455.1:5045-83138 GCA_000611955.2 Stegodyphus mimosarum
CTTCTTAGTGTGTGAGATTTATTTCTCCCTGGTGTTTTGAACTGTTCTGTGTTTTACTTTTACGTGTTTGCGGCTATCTCTAAGGATGTATTGAAATTTGTGTGTTTACAGGAAGCAAAGCTGATTAATTAGTTTAGTGAGAGATAGTATGTTAGTGATTCAGTGTCGGTAATGCATTTTACATGAATATTAATATTTTGAGTTTAACAAAACGCCAGGGAGGATTTTTCATTTCATTGAACTTAAGAGTTGAGAGTTGATATGATAAAACTGAATTTACTGTGTTGAGGATTTATGAAAATTTAATATAGCTTAAAGAATTAATTAATTTGTTTTCAAACACCAGTCTTTATGATTTGATGAACTCTATACATTTTTATGAGAATTGTTTTTTTTTGTTTGTCACGGCACCAAGAGAGGTTGAGTATGCAAGTTAAAATTAAAAATTATTAGTAAACCCCGCAAGTGCTATTCCTCTTGCATTAGAATTATAGACCGTCACTATCAGTTCACTAGTATTTCAATTAAGAATTTTTTGGAATCTCAGAAAAGTCAATAGACTAGAATCTTAAGTTGTCATATATTTCAATCTTTCTTTTTTTAATGGGGGGGGGCGGGTGTTAGTAATGATACAGTATGTTTGGGAAAGAATGAAGGAGGGAGATAGAATCAGGTGAAAAATAATTTCATTGTTAAATCAAAATATTAGCCTATCTTCGACAGAGGTAAGAAGTTCTTGATTTTGGGCGAAATAATGATACGTTTTTAAGTACAAGTCTATTCCTTCTCCATCTGCTGCCGTTATTACCAAGGATTAGTATGAAGTACATAACATCGTTCTTTAGTTGTCAAGATACATCAGCTTTGGATGATAATCCTGTCATGTTTATTATCCTATGCAATAAAGAAAATTATTAAGTTGTTTTTTGAAAGTAATCCTCAATCTCCGCCATAAAATGACAGTATTTAGTCATCACAAGTAAAGATTATTTGCCTAACAGCAATTTCTGACTGAAAAGAGAAAGAAAGGAAAGTGTTGAGAAATTAATATGGCGAGAATGTCATGAATCTTTGTGAGGAGAATTCATGACATCCTCGAAGATTAACTGAAGAAGATTAACTTCTAAGTTGAGGTGGGCAAGGAACATACTTGTTATGCGCCTTGCTTGATTCGAGATGTATGCAGAAAAAATTAGCAGCTTATAAATTTGTTTTATGGAATTCTTAGTGACATACTTCAGACTACTGTCGCTTAATTTACCTCTTAGTCCCCTACGCATTTTACGCTCTTTTAACCTAATTTCATTTCAGTCTTTAAGGAAATTGGACTTTGACTATTGCTTGAGAGATATTACTCTTAATACTCGCAGTCCCCATGGCCATATTTTATGCTGTATTGAATAATATATAGTAGCTGTTTTGAATAATATATAGTCATGTACATTAACAGTACATGGCGCCACCTCCACATTTATCAATCTTTCATGTGGTTACAACATTTCTCATTGCCTCGCAGCACTTCTCTGGTAAGAAACTTTCGGATATTCTCAATAAATCTATCTTTTCATCACAGGTTCAGAAGCTCTAAGTCTGCCGCAAATTCAGACTGGAAATTGTTTCTTTTCCAGCTTCTGTTCCAAAGAAATATAAAATTATTCCCTCTAAATGATCTATGCTTTGATATTAATAAAGCCGCACCATTTTCACAGGCAAATATACTTTCATTTATGTTCGCAATATTTCATTCTCTACATAACTTGTAAGTACGAAAAGTAAAAGGAGACAAAACTGGAATAGATTTTTAATTACTTTTAGATCGAAGCGTGCTTATAGTGAACCCATTATAATGCAGATGCTTGTTTAGTCTTTATTAAAAAAAGCAGCTCGTTTTCCTCTTTTTTGGTTTCTAAAAGCTTTTATTTAAAGCTTTCGATGTTCTTAAAACTTTTCCCTCATTATATATTTGTTATTTCTGTGACAGGTTTGGAAAAAATTCCTTCGTTAAAGCGAAATTTTGTTTTATTTCTTTCGCTTTCTTCAGCCACGTCAACTATTGTCATAAATCAGTTTTTGAGTTCATTCAGTAAGAATAGCTTTTTATTTATTTTAATTAAGTGTATTTTTGTTTAACTTATTTTTGTTTTTCAATACTATTCCGAAACTACAGTTTATTAAAATTCTCGAATATGTGAGTTGATTGAATGAAATCTTCATTATCTCAGGTTTTGCAATAAAATACGACACGCAGCTTCAAACTTTTCATCTTGAAATCATTAATTATTATTGTTTATATATCTTAAATCATAATTATTATTTGCTGCATTGGCTTAGCATACGTTGTTCTTTTTACAAATAACGAAACTGTAGATTTTCCTAATTGAAATTGGGAATTGAAATTAAATTGATGAATTACTTCCACCCCATAATAATATATAATAATCAAGTAAACATTTGAGAGTTTTCAATAGATGTATTTTGCTTATTTACAAGAAAAATATAATATTATATTGTTCAGCTTCGTTCATAACCAAAGAAACTGGCAGAATAGAGCTAGAAAAGGGCTTAAGAATGAAAGTTGTTCTTTTTCTTTTGGGGGACTTATATTTTAATTGTAAATGAAATGCATATAAACTCTCAGCAGAGTATATTTTCAAATGAAATGTATGAGTTCCAAAATTACTTTTAATCAAGCTTCCAGATTAAACATCTTGAGTTTTCCGTTTTCGATTAAACTATTTTTATCATCCAAACATTCGCGTTTTCCTCCTTTCAAATGTATCGTAGAATGAATTTCTTTTCCTGATTGCTATCCATTTTCTGGATTATTCATCTGAATGTTCTTTCAAATGGGAGTTTTAAATTTTTCGTCTTCTTGCAGTAACTTACTACCTAGGGAAGTATTTACTTCCAAGGCAAATTGTTTGGTTTTATCTTTGCTTGAGTGGAAGTTATGTGGCATACAATACAGTAGTTCTTAATGTATGTCTGTATCTTTTCATTTTATGAGCTAGTATTAGCTTTCTTGTATAGCACAGTAGTTCTTTATTGCCCTCTTATTTATCATTGCTCTCGTTGTATTTTCTTTTCAGCACCTAAAATGTGATTTCTGATTTGATATATGCTATACTGATGTTACAGAAATCAACAAATGTGAATGAACAGCATTCTGACCTATCATATTTTATTAATAAACCCCAAATAAATTTTAGATACCTAACTTTTACACTTGTGGCATAATCAGTATTATAGTAATTGAAGTAGGCATAAAGTATTTTCTCCCTCCTTTCTGCACGTCTTCGTGGTGTAACAGTAGCACACACGGCACGTATTCGAGATGTCCAAGTTCGAGTCCCGGCGAGGACATTGCACATTTTTCACGTCTCTGGCTTCAAAATAAATTAATGACTTCAAACTGGGGCCCGAACTAAAAGGTGGTGGATGATAATTCTCCATCACCAGGATTGGCGGCTGGGTCCCCTAATTCCGAGTCGCTCTTTAAGAGGGGGAGTATATAAGGTATTTCTCCCTCCTTTCTGCATGCCTTCGTTGTGTAATGGTAGCAAACTCGGCGCGTATTCGAGAGTTCCAGTTTCGAGTCCCGGCGAGTGCATTGCACGTCTTCTGCTTCAAAATAACCTAATGACTCTACACATGAACTGACGAGCTGCCAAGAAGATGTATCCTGCATACTTTTTTTAATCACAGAAAGTTATTGCGCAATACCGAAAATTCCAACAAAGAGGGAAATTTTCTTACTAATTTTCCAGAATATTAGAAGATGATCTTCATCTTGAGAATTTTTGTTTTATGAATTTACGAAGAGAAAAATATCAAACTGCGAAAGTATACCGTATAACTAGAAATTAATTTCCATATTTAACTACACTTAAGCATTTCTTGTGTTGGTTACCTCAGATTATTTTGTTCTGTACATTAACAAAAAATGAATTCTTAGCATTGAGAATTAATTCGTTAAGTACTTCACGAATATATCATGATCTTTTTTACACATTTTACTCTGAGACTCCTAAACGTACAAAGTGTCAACTATCCAATTGTTTGACAGTTTTATGCTTCTTTCATAGTATCAGCATCAGTGTACGATGCACCTTGTTAAAAAAGCATCATTTCATTGCAGCGCTTTAAATGAACATCTGGCAATGATTTATTCATTTCCTAAATTTTTGCACTTAAGAACTGTGAATGAAATTGCTTAGAATTATTAAAAGGGCTGCATTCAACTAGGAGGCATTCGTGATTGCAGTCAATTATGGAGCCTTCGTGACGTATACTACTGCGTGATAGATTGATTAGAAAGAATAAAATTACAGGGAGATGCGCCAGATAAAATTATCGGGATCCATTCTCGGTATTCTGAATTGGTATTCAAATTATTTCAGTGTCATTTAATGTGATTTAATACCTAATTTATTACGTTATTAACTCTGAAATCAATTGGTCTTCGTAAATTATTTGGTAAAATGGCTAAGCGACTTTATTTCCTTAAATATCTTAAATTATAAGCTGCTTTTTTATTGTTGCCCATTTTTTATTTGCGTTTTAATTAAAATCAATAATATAGTAAGCAAAACTTTAAATGAGGTCTACAAAATATACAATGAATCTTTATGATGTTTAGCTTGGACAGAGTGTCCAAAGCGAGCCCCACCAATCAGCATCTTATTCCTCTACTTCCGTTAATGAACTCTGTTTTGAACTCTCTTTAATTCCATTGCATTGTTATCGTCTCATATGCCTTCACATTACTTATTATATTTTCTCTTAACTATTATTTGTAACTATTGCTTATTAACTATTATCAAAGCTACTTTTACATATTATTCCTTTTAACTTTTACACAAACTCCACTATTCCTCTACATCACAACGTTAGCGAATTTTTGTAACTCCTTATAAAGTATGGATTACCAGAAATATTTCATGCACTGATTCCATAAAGCTTGCTCGAAATGAATGGAATTTTAAAAACTTGCTTTCATCGGAGCGAAATTATGTTGAAACAATAGTGATCTTAATTCTTCTGGAGTTTTGAATTTTAAAATGGGATATTTTAAATAGCTTTTGCTTTCTTTAACAATTAATTCAGCATGATTTCAATCTCGACTTCCATTTGAACAATGCCCTTGTGTCGATAGTATGTTATCATTCGTGTTTAGAACAATCAAAACTTGTATTTTATATCTTCAATGAAATATCAGGAGACATTTAAAAATCTTACACACTGTTACTTATTAGAATCCGAATTTAAAATATTTAATGATCATTTCAGAGAATTCCTTCTTATCTTAGAAGCTTTCTTCTAGAACTGACTTTTTCTTTCATCTGCAGCCTTTTCAGTGAAATTATTAAACGATGAGAGGCGAAAAATCAATCAATACAGGAAATTATTTCAGAAGAAGGTTCATTACCCTTCCTCAGAAGCCTTCGATCTCTCAGAAGCAGCATTTACCGCAAAGTTACCCGAAACTCTTGGAAATGCCTGTGTATAATTTTACCGCCAAAATGCTGCTATCGAAAAACGCATATTATCCAGCCGTGTCGTCTAAAGTTATGACTCAAAGATATACTTGGCCCCAAGGATCCGAGATTCAATAAGAGTGTATAAAAACATTCCTTGTTAAACAGCTCACACGCCGCCACCTACGATACCCTGAAGGTATGAAGTATTTTGCTCACGCAAACCCTTGCGTGTAAACAGAATGTTCCATTCCACTGGTCTCATGCACAAAAGGTGATGCTCTTTCAAAAGAGTTTGAAAAGGTGGCGGAATAATGGCCGTTACTTCCTCAACGTGGCAGTTCTGTGGTGCTTCCCTTTATGCTGTTGATCCGCCAATAGATTTCAACAGATTAAATATTTATACTCAGTAATGCACTTTTTACGCGAGCACTGACGATGTCTTTTTGTTTGTTTGTTTCCAAGAAAATATTAGTTATTATGGGATGTCATTCATGGCAAGTGTTTTGTCATAAGGTGTAAAGAATTCTTTATGTTCAAATCGCATTTTTGGAGATTTACAGCCGCGAAAATTTCTAACTTTTTATGTTTTATTTAAAGATTGATAAATATATATTGTATTAGCTAATATTAAGTTAGGCCGTTAACAATGCTTTAATATAATAAGCACTACTTAAAATAATGTCATGTACGCAAATTTTTAATTTCTGTGCATGATATTATTTTAAATATCTCTTATTATGTTGAAGCTTTGTTAACATTTTGCCTACTTCGCAACTAATAAAACATTTCGTCATATTTCTGTTCATTTTTATTAACAATGCATATATGTCGCTGCTATATATGTATATTTATTCAAATGCCTAATATTGTTATCATGAATCAATATAATCAATTATGAATTAACATGTCATAAATCAGTCTTCATTCAGCATGTCATAATAATGTAATAAATATCATAGTTTCGATAAGAAAAGGCCTTTAAAGTTTGACTCAAATTTAGTTTCGAGAAAAAGCAAATTATGATTTTACATAAAATTAGAGAGAAAATGCATCTTTCTTTTTCAGTCTAGTGCAGTTGAAAAACAAAATTAGAGAGATTTTGCAGTTAAGAACAGTGGAAAATATTAAATTCAGGATCTGCAGAATGCCGACTTACCTGAACGAAATGCAATAACAAAAAATATTATTTTCCACGCCTTCCAGTCTTACTGCAGTTCCCATATTTTTCTTCAAAATAAAGCAAAAAAGATATAAACTTAAAACATAACAGTACTAATTAAATAAAATGCAATCAAAGCTCTTCTCATCTGAATTTGCTTTCTTAATATATTGTTTATTGAAATGGGGAAGAAAATATAATTAATAAATCGAAAACTAGTCGAAAGTAAAAACTATTTAAACCCGACTAGTTTCTCAAGTCCGTTCCTTAAAGATAAATGCACACTTCATAATGAAAACAAGTTACTTGGTAAATCCATTATATTTATTTTGGAGAAGGAAACTTGAAAATTAAATAATGTCCTAACCATGATTCAAGCTCTGTACATCTCATGCTAGCCAGGCATATTTCTAGTTACATCACAATAACACTTTATGTGATATGAGAAAATTCTCAGAATTATATTTGACTGTGCTGAATCTCAGAAAGGAAAAATAATGAAATTTAAAGTTCTCATCAGAGTACATCTGAGCATGAAGAATTAACTTAAATAAAATCCCTATTTTACATGACCCTGTATCTTCGTTTATTTATTGATTATAATAATTAAAATCTATGTTATATTACATAAATGATCTTGAAGTTACTAAGCTACGGAAAACAGGAAAGAAAGTTACACTAGAAACATTATATTAGAAAACAATTTTATTATGCATCTTAAGTGAATTTTTCCTTTCGATGAAATATTTTTTGTTGTTGATCTTGACGCTATACCAGAACTCTATACTAAAATTTCTGAATTTAAGATCATTTACGGATCATATATTTTTGTAAATTCGCCTACTTTAAAGCCATGGAACTATGAATTTTTATTTTCTAGATTTCATTCGTCGGATAGTGAGTGTTTTGGTAATTTGTAATTTTGAAGTAGTAATTGATAAAAATAAAAATTTAAACCTTATTAATCTTTTAAATATTTTCGTTTTTTTTCCTTTTTTAATTTTATATTTATCTATTTACATTATTTCCTCAGTGTAATTTTAACGAAACGAAAAAGCTTGAAAGATGACCTTATCAGAAGTGTATTTAGTTCAAAATATGTTAAAAAATAACTTCATCAAAAATAATGTACGCAAAGAGAAGCTGTTTCAAATTTTATGAAAATTAGCATCACTTATCTTACAGATCAGAGCAAAGTGATGTGAAAAATTCATTTCATTGTTTTAAGTGTTATAGATATATTAAGATTTATTCAAGAATGGTCGGATACTTGTTTGGGAAAAATTCATCGGAAATGGCCAAAACCCACTGGTCGTTTAGTTTCCTCAGGTACACTAGCGGCGAGCAGTAAAGTCACTCAAAATTTATAGTTCAATCCGTGAATCGAATCCCGCTAATGGGCTGGCTGCATGGGTATTTTTATGTTTTTCCGTATGTGCAACGTGTATACAAGTCAGTTTTCCTTAGAGAATCTTAAACGAAGGCACCACTTCTCTTAAGCAAATAGACTTCGAGTGCCTTGCCATAATCAAAATAAACCGAACTGTTTAGTTCTCTAATCACTGAAAATGTTGTTTAAGTTGCATTAAAAGGAGCACACCAATATTTTGTCTGCAACAAACTTAAATGAAAGTATATTAAGGTATATTTTAATTTTAAAATAGTTATTTTTAATTTTGAAACCATTTCCTTTCAAGTTATGTTTCCGCCTTCCCGCTTACATCTCCTTACCAGAATAAGCTTTTAGAATCGCATTGGATGCGAATGAGTTAGAAGACGTTGTGGGGTTTTACTTATTTAATTCAGCGTTCAATTCTTGAACCCAACAAACACTAATAAACGAATAACCGCTTAAGCGTGTAAACAGAGACGTAAGACACACGAAGGGTTAACTACCCTTTATTTTCCAGAATAAATATGATACAATCAGTTCCTAACTCGGAACATACAGCAAAGCCTTCACTTGGGCTTGAACTTAAATGAATATAAAATTTAACTAAGCTTAATTAAAGCTAACTGAAAGATATACCAGAAGCTATCAAGCTTCTAAGCAGTTGGCCCCTAAGTCATAATTAAGTCGGCGAACGAAGTATGACCGAGCGTAGCAATAGCTTAGAGAGACGTAGCCAAAAGGCAAATGCATACTAGTCAGAAATTCAGGCTCTCTCTCGAAATCAGTGAAACATCGAATTAAATACTACTCTTGACTCATTTGCATTAGCTGCGTTTCTGAATTTACATTCTGGTAGGAAACTGTAAGCTGAAACTAGAAAGATAGGAAAGATACATAAACTTAAAATAACTGTTAATAAAATTAGGATAAACCTTACATTTTTCCCCACCAGAATTTAACTACTCGAAGAATAAGGTCTCAAAACGACCTTGCTTAAGAGTGTAAATTCTACAAAACTCTTTTACATTAAAGTTTAAACTGTGCTTTCTTGAATTCATCATTAAAACCTTTCCTGTTTAGGGTCAACTTTACAACAATTTCTAAAGTTATACTAAAACTAAGGAAAATATAGCAGATTTACATTTTTAATTTGATTACAGATATCTGCTGCATCTTTACTTTCAGTCAGACGTCAGTCTTGTCCTTACAATTAATATGAAAGGAAAATGTATTAGTGTCTTTCATAACAAGTTCCATTTTCGTTACCAATAGTCTTTATTGAAATTATTTTGTCCTCAACCAGCTTTCATTCACACAAAATTTAAATCTTGTTCCCCCAAGTTCTCCAGAAATTATTCTGAGTAAACTGAGCGTGTTAATGTTGTGTTTCGGCAAACTACTCTACCACCCACACAACAGCTACTATTTGTTAAAGCTTGACACTCGAGACCTTAGAAGATTCCTTAAACACAAAACTACTTCCAATGTACTAAAATAGAACTTAATTTAAAGTCTCAAGTAAAGCCTGGAAAGCCGAACTTTAAACACATTCAATCTATACTTTCTTTCTATTCATCTATTATACAAAATATTTTACAATCAGGCTGGACAAAAACTTAAATTTGTACAAGTTTAATTTTACAGTAGTTTTAAAGCTGACATTAGCATTTCTACTTTCAATACAACATTTTAACATGCAATATTTTAAAATTCATTTTACATCATTCCTTATTGTTGCTATACAAAATTTACAAACGTTTGCTATAATCTTTCTTTAAGTTAACACATTTTAAATTGAAGTCTTTTGACTAAAAGTATTCACAAATTAGTTTCGCGCAACTTGAAAATTCTCAAAAAGGTATTTGCAAAATAAATTCTCGCCAACTTGAGAATTCAGAAATCTTTTCTGTTTAAAAGATTGTTAAAATTATATTCTCGCAAACACGCGAATTCAAATTTTTGCTTTAAAGAGAATTTAGCAACTTTAAACAACATGACATAAATCGAACTTTCAATGCAAAATAAGAAAGAAGGAAAATTTTCGCTTATCTTTTTTTCTTCTAAACTCTTCCATCCTAATAAAGCAGAATTCCTAGAAAGTAGGATACTTCAGAACTTGCACCCTTCTCTCCCGGCTCGGCTGGCTTGTTGCCTCCGTTGGCACTCTTTTTCATTTTTTTTCCCGATGAATCGTGCAGCCTTCCTTACGGGTTGAGGATTCTTGAAGTCTAGTTCTCTCTTCAGGTCCTGGAGCCGGCTTCATTGGTGGGGATCTTTAAACTTCCTTTTGGGCTTCCTGGCATGCCGAAACGGCACCGCTTCTATGTCAGCTGACCTGTTCTCTTTCGTGATTCTTCGCTCCAACGTTCCTGTGGCTTCTTTTGAGGTGGTTGGCTGATATTCTAGCGTTGGACATTTTCTTTGAATACTATCCATGGGTTTTTCCGCTTTCCCACAGGCACTTGCTTCTGCTGTAGGGGAACTTTTCTTTTTTTTTTCTGTTCTCTTCATTCTCGCTGAGCCTGAACCTTGCGGCTGATGCTGCGTTCGCTTCGCGGTACTTTCTTCAGTGGTCTCCGCTTGTTTTCTCTTGGTTGCTGGGGGATTCTTGCTCGACGACGGCGACGTCGAGATTCTTGGCGTCCTCCCAGGATCCTGCAATAGAAGTTTTAAAATTTGAAAATCCGTACGATTATCGTATTCAGTAGGGTTTTCCTTCTCAGATGGTGTCCTGGCCCTCATCCTGGTCACCGTGATTAGTTTAAATTTTTCTTATCTGCTCCTTGATCCAGCTGTTTTTTTATTTCCCCACGCTTTGGTCTGACCAAACGTTTTCTTATCTGACTTTGCCCTCTTGCCGATAAGAAATTCTGTTAAACCTTGAGTTTTTGTTTGAGCGTGAAACCTTGAATACTGCCTAGAATTGTTTGCACGCGCGTTTTCGGCTAATCGCTTACTCTGAAATTTCACTGCTAGTTCAAATACGTTTTCCAGGGTTTGCGGATTCTGACTTCAAAAATGTCCTAGATTGACGGAAGTAACCGGGGCAATGTGATTTCGATAATTTCTTTGTCGGGCCTTTTTCCATATACTAATTTGACAATGTGGATCTTCCTTAAGATGAAGTCTGTTAATTCGTCGAAATTAGTTTGACATTTACTAAACAATTCTGACTCCAATCTCCAATTTTGCGCAGTCTCTCACAACTGGGATTGCTTTAAATAGCGAATTTTAAAAATTCTCCCAAGTATAGGTTTCGGATCCTGGATCCCCCAACAAACCCCTGCCAGTATTCTTGTACCAGCTGAGAGCTTGACCTTTTAAGTTCGATGTAGCGGTGATAATTTTCTGCAGCTGGTTCACAGGATATAACGTTAAATCTTCAGTGTTCAATCCTTGGACCCCACAAACACTAATAAGCGAATAAAGCGAGACGGAAGATATAGAAAATAGAGACGGAAGATTTACAAAGGGTTAACTACCCTTTATTTCTTATAATAAATATGATACAATCAGTTCCTAACTCGGAACGTATAGCAATGCATCCACTTGATCTTGAACTTAAATGAATATAAAATTAAACTTAACTATGCTTAACTAAAGCTAACTGAAAGATATAGCCGAAGCTATCAAGATTCTAAGCAGTTGGCCCCTAAATTTTAATTATGTCGGCGAAGTCATTACGAGTCCTTAGTTGCGCATGCTTGCCTTCTGACTACTTCGTTCTTGAATCTATTATGCTGGGCTGTATTGTACGTGCCTGTTGATAATCTCCAGCTAGTTTAATTTAACAGCCAACTACGTTAGATTTTTGTGTCTAGCTTCGGCTAAGTTTATTTAGTATTAGATTAATTTCTTATTTCCTTACCCTGACTTAAAAGCCCAAATGAAGGCTTTCCTGTAAGCTCAGGAAGGGGCCATCTGTTATTATTTCTTTGAGTGAATAATAGGGTATTTTAACCTTTCTCGATTCTCTGTAGCAACTACTTGAACTCAGCGATAATTCGCTACTTAGTTCAGTAGGTTCATCGATATTATATCTAGACAAAGTACAGAGGAACATTATATTATTAATATATACAATTACTTAACATTGTTTTAAATACTTATATCTATTTTTATTAACATAAAAGGGACGTTAGTTCCGAGTCGGATATTAGTCTTAAAACGGCATTTTGTTTTGATCCCCTACAAACGGTGTATCACTTTCTAAATTGTTGCCACCAAATCTTATCGTCCTGTATTGTAATTTAAGGAAATTAAATAATGAAAAATCTGCATTATTATATGCAAGTTTCTCGCATTGTGGAAAAACTATAGTAGCAATAGTACCTAGACTCCTCAAATTTTACGTAATGCAGTTCTCGCCCCAAACATGGTAACTGGAAGCCTGAATTTTGAATTTCGAGTTTGTTTTGTTATCTATTTCATGTTTTAGAAAGGTTTAGCAACCATCTCAACTATTTGAAAGCGAGCTGTGGTACTGCATGAAAAAAAAAAACGTTTTTATATCCAGCATGTGAGACTGTTTAACGGAAATTCTAAAGAAATTCTGTTCTTAAATATTTTGTGATTCTGCTGTTGAATTGAATTTTATGTGGCATAAGCACCAAGAACGTGATATTTAATAAATGATGTAAACACGCAAAACGTCAATAATAAAAATATTTTGTAAAGCCATCTTAGTAAGTAAGCTGTGCACTAATATGACGAACTGAGAGAAGACTGAAACAAAAATGTACGCAAACACTTAACGTTGCATCGAAAATTCTAAACGTATACTGTTATGCTGCTTTTGAAATTTTTGTTAAATCATAAAGCTAAAAAAACGAAAAAATAGGTTAGTAAAAGCGAGTGTAACAGAAACTGGTAGATAGGCTCTCAGCGAGAGCGTAAATATCTTAACAAATCCTTTTAGGCGACGTTAAAATCTGAAACCTTTCAGAATTTGCTTCCCGAAATTTTTTGTCTTGCACTTATTATCAAAATAAAATAATATAGAGAATAATAATGCCTACAACTGACCTTCTCAGTTTATCTGGATAAATGAGCTTCTAGTACTTTTCGAAAATAAGCTGCAACTTATTCAAACGTATATTCTTTACTTATACTTTTAATTCAACAATTTCATAATATGGAATGGAATTAAGAGCCAACGTTTTAATGCTTTGTTCTTTACCGAAAAAATATGTAACTACAAATTTTATAATTTTTTTAATTAATACTACGTTGAATGAAAAATGAATGTAAATACTCGTATAACAACTTTTGAGTTCACCTTAAGCTCTCTGAAATGGATTGGAAATTACACATGAAATTATAGTACAATGAAATTATAGCTGGTTTGAGTAGTAAATATAAGTTAAAAAAAAGTATTTTTTCTTGTCTGGCTGAAAAAGCAGTGAAATCTTTGATTTCTATATGACTTGATAACATCATTGCAGTGCAGCGTCCAAATATACCTCTAACGCTTGAACAGTTTTATCCAAGAATAAAATTCGGCACTTTTTTTTCATTTAAAGTGGATTAATATTTTCATAAATGTTTTGCCAATTTTTCTGAATTTTTCTCCCGAAAAACGTGTTTGTTTGAATAAAGAGGTTTGTGAACACAACCTCTTACAACTTCTCCAGCTATTGAGAACGTTTTATTAACTGATGTCGAACATTTTTTTTTCATCAAAGTATTAATTATCGAGCATGGTTTGCAAAAATAATTATGAAACTTTTTTAATAAATGTACTCTTTTTCGTAACTCATAGCAAGTTAGATTAAGGAATTCAGAGTAATGCTATTAAAAAATTAGGAACTGTTTTATTTTTCTTATTTTTTTTCTTAAATGTTAGAACCAAGACGATAAAAACATTGAAAAGTTTAATATGTTTTTTATTATTAGTAAAAACATAACTTCAATAAACCTCATATTAACTGGAAGAATAGAAAAAAACTATAATTAAAAAATTTAATAAATAAATAAAAAAACAAATTTCAATAAAATTTATAAGGAAAATGTTTCTGATTAAATTAAATAAAACCTATAAGAAATGTTTTGTGCTGAATTAAACAATAACTGAGGATCCTAGATGCCCAAAGAAAAGATGCTTTCATAAACTCTTCATAAAAACAGCTTTTTTAACAAAATAATAGATTTTAATTATGCATTCAACTATTGGTAAAGAAAAGTTGTCGGTGAAAACTAATATGCAGGATTATCAGGTTTATACCTACGATATAAAATTTAACGAAAGTCTTGTAATTGGTTACAAAAAACTTAAATTAGTAGCATAATTTTGCGAATTAATTCAGCAAAACTCTGGAAGAGCAGAATATTAATAACTAAGCGTACGAGCTCAGGGTATTCGACCAAAACCTAATTGATGTATAATCATGGCATGAAACATTTTATGAAACCTGTGATAGGTAATCATAGCATAGAGCATTTTATAATTAAGGAATTTAGAATGTGATTTCTAGCAATAATGGTGTTAGTGTGCTTGCAAAGGTAAACATTTTCTTAATAATTTTAAAATTTATTGACTAAATTTTTCATACTTCGCAGATTTAGTTTTTTGTGTGCATATGCGTGCTCATTGAGTAGTTTTTGTTTGCAGAGTAGTTTTTGTTTGAAATATGATACCCTACTTTAAAAACCATGTTAAGCTTCATGTTTTTATTGTAACACTGAATGCACAAATTTTTAATTTGTTTCGTTTAAGTTGTTTTTCTTATCATTTGTATAAAAATGTAACTTTCCGTCGGTTACTTTTCTGTCTCTTGAATTATTAAATAAAATAAAGCATTTGTACTTGAATTTAAAGTCTAAATCTGTCTAAATCAAAACCAAAGTAGAATTTCCAAAAATTTTAACCGTGATGCCATGAAATAATCGTTATATTTAGATTTAGCTTACAGTGGCCCGCATTTGTTTCCGGACATTTGTTATTTCTAAATTTATTTGCATAGATTTGTATTGATATTGAAACGTAATATGTTTAAAGAAATTAAACAATGAAGAATTTGCATAAAGTATGTATGTTTCTCGCATTGTGATAAAACAACGGTACTAGAGCCATAAAATAACGAAGCCATTGAATAACGTAATCTTCCATCAAATACGGGCTTCTGGAAGCCCTAATTTGGAATTTGTTTTATTATCAATTTTATATTTTGTAACACTTTAACAAATTTTGGATTAACAAACTCAACAATTTCAAAGCAAGCAATGGCAAGACTGTACGAAAAAAAAAACATTATCTTCAGGGCGCAAGACTGTGTATCGGAAATTCTAAAGATGTGCTTGTTCTAAAATTATTTTGCGATATTGCTGTTGAATTAAATTTTATGGTTTAAGTGTGAAGAACATGATGTTTAATAAATAAAGGTTGAGCAAAAAACGTTCAAAAACGCGCATTTGAACGTAATCTAAAATCTGAAAGCTTTTTATTGTTTTTTAATTTTTTTAGGACCTTGATTATTGTAAATAAATATTATCAAATTATTCCTTATAATAAAATAACTTGTTCAAAAATTTTAATCACTAACTCACATAATAATTTGGACACTCCAAATGTTTGTTGCGGTAGTAGCCAATGTTTCTTGTTATAATTTTTTGTTTTAAATTAAAATACATAACAAGAATTATAGTCTACATTTGGAAACTAATATTTGTATAGCAGAATATATTAACAATTGCTTGTCTGAAATGAAAATGGCAAGAAGCTACAAATTAATGCCGAATTCGGTCAGAAATATAATAATTAATATTTATAAAGGCGGTTAAAGTATTAAAAATATTCAAAAATTCGTTGATGTAAAGCGTTTAACTATCCTTGATATTATGCAATGACGGAAATAGCATGAAACTGTTGAAAATGCTCTAAAATCTGAACAACACGAAGGAATTGTAGATTCTACGAAAAATTAAACAAAACTCAGAAATGAGTGCTGTATAATTTGCAGCTGATTTTGTACGAGTTCCAATAAAAGTAACCCTGAAACTGTAGTGTCATGTATGACATACGGATACAGTGGTCGATCAGCAAGAAGGAAATTCTCTGTCAACAATAAAACAAGGAAAATACACTTGGAGTTCGCAAAATCTAAGATAAGCGAAATTTCCTCATAGTATAAATACATACATCATATATTTTCAGAAATTTAAAAGAAATTTCTTATTAAAAATATCTTTCGGTCCTATAGATGATTTAACATATGGCGAATAAATAATTGCAGTCGAAAAACCTATTGCCTATTGCAGAGGGATACAGGCATAATTGTTTGAGGATCCTTTGCTGCCTTTGCAGTAAGAAATTTATTGAAAACATTTATGCATTAGTATAAATATATAAATCTTCTCAATGAAAACCTGAAAGCACACTTCATGAAAAGTTAGAATGCAAAATTCATTTAAATTCTATCTAGCTAACTATCCTAAATGTACAGCCCTTAATGTTAGCTTGTCTTTATTGTACAACTGTCCTAATGTTATCAAAATTCTTCCCTACGATCCAGACTTAAATAATATCGAACACGCATGAAGGGCCTTTAAATTAGATTTAGATGGTCAATAAATGCATGTGAAAGAAATATAAAATAATTTTGATAGTATTTATTTAACTGATATTTGCAAATAAAGCTGAAAAACACAAGTGTCTGAAAACAAATGAGAGCCGCTGTATGAATCAAGCGCATAAAAGTGTATGGCAATATACCTCTGTTTGAAATATTTTGATTCTACTTATGTTTACGTTTATTTCTTATCACGTATTTCAAATTCCTTTATGTGTTTTAAATAGCCTTGAAAAAGAGAAACATAGTTTTGATGAAAATAAATTTTATGAACTCAAGGGACCAATTTTGATGTTTTCGTTTCAAAACGTTCTCTGTTACCGGTAACATGAAATAAAACGTGTTATTATATCACAACTTGAGCAAACCACATTTACAGAAATATCTGAATAAAATTGGTGCTCTAATAAATGTAACACTAAGTTGATATAACTTGTTTCCTGTTTCTTACTATAATCCAGTGTAGAAACAATAACCTACGAGTATCAAGTTAAACAAAAACGATCTTAGTAGAAGAAGTACACCGAAAGCGAATATAAAAATCAGTAAACGTTTACAGAATTTATGTTTTTGCGAAATTCTAGTATAAATGAAATGCATAAAATTAGGGATATTTACTTAAAGATGTTTCAATTATGATAATGCCTACTCCAACTTCCTATTATAGAAAACAAAATACTTCATAAAAAGGCTGAATAAGGTTGTGTTCATTATTTAGAATAGTTTAAAAATGAGAGCTTTGCAGATATTTCTATAGACATAACTGATACATGACGTCTGTCAAAAAAGCTAATATTTCTAGCGATGTTCGGCGACCTCAGAAATCCTTCAGTCGTGCTCTTAAAAATTAATTGTAAGTTAACAGGATTTTAGACATAGATATCTGGATTATCAGAAATTTTGAAAATAGTGACACAGCTCACATCTCTCTTCATAAGGTAAAGCCTGCCAATGTGGTCGTGTGGCCACGACCGCTGACGTAGTTCGTTCTTGGCAAAACTCTAGAAAAGAGACTAGCTTCATAAGCGTAGTCGTGATTTTTTTCTATCTGCATGACTACAACAATTTTCTTTTAAACTTTTTTCCTTAAAAATTTCCCTGCGCTTAGGCAAGTATCCTTGTGTGTTTCGTCATAATAAATTAAATCAAAAATCATGCCAATGAAGATGAAACTAAGATCTATTTGTATCGTACATGAATGTCACAAACTCCAGCACTTGTCCTTTTTCTAGGGTGTGAATATCTTTGCTAATATGTCAACATAATGCTGGCTTGTGACAATTTAAAGGTATACGTTAAGAATTCCAAGGTATAACAAAGTCTATTGAACACAAATGTATTTAAAAGATATGAGCAAATGAAAATAGTTTATTAAAAACTATTGTATTCATTTCTGAACTAATTGCTTTAGCATTCATAATAACTCCACTAAATTAGGTTTTTTTTAAGTGTATATATGGTGTTAAACGTATACTGATGTTAAAAAAAATCCAATTTTTGATGCGTGATTACTTTATAAAAAATCGAGGATAGTTAAGCTAATCTAAGCGAATTCCACATTTTTTTTATTTGTGACATACAGTCAAAATTTATATGATGCATATTAAAATAAAATGCTCGAAAGTTTCTTTAGAAGCTGCTTGTTGTTTACTGATTACAAAGAAAAGTGTCATATATCTTACAAAATATGAGAATATATCTGCATATCATGCACTTTCGTATACTGTTCCCTAACACTGATATTTCATTTGAAGATCATCGAGATTCTGTTGCAAACGGTTTGTAAGAAATTACTGCCATCTGGTGATGAGAAAATTAACTTTCGTAGCCTCAGTCTGTAAGCTTTTCGTGGTGTAAGAGTAATAATATTTAGTTGTAGCCAGGATTGGAAGATTAATTGTGAAATAATCATACCATGATTTCTCAGAATGCAAGCATGTGAATTAAAGAAAAATTAATATTACTCTATATCTTCTATTAAAAACTGATTTCTAGAAACCTGCAGCTAAGCATTGCATAAAGAAAAATCATTCTTCTTACATAAAATTGAATTCGTTTTATAGAAGAATCATTCTTTTTATAGAAATGGGTGGTCTAGAAATATGTACATTCGTTTTTTTCAAATCTAAGTGGAAATTTATTAGTTATTTTACTGTTTAATGTGACGGAGAGTTATACCATTGGCTCAATAATTCTATCATTTTTCTATTACAGTGTTCTCACAAGTGTAATTTAGCTCTTATCTCATGATAACTAAAGACAATTATAAATAAATCGTTATAATAAACTGAACTCTAAACTTTATTTTATAAATACTTTTTCGTGTAAGTCGCAATTATGTTTTCTACATTAAAGTATTCATTATTAATTTTATTTTCAATTATTTACGCCCTTAAAATGTCACTCCTCTATGAGTCTGTGAAGCTATTGTATTTTTTTCTTCAAATAAACTATTAAATTATTTATATAATCAACAGATAAAAAATGCAAAAAGATTTAAACTTTCTGTTAACGAAAATAAAACTACCTTGTTTAAAATCTAACTTACTCCTTATCCATTTAGAAATTAGTAGTTGCAGATTTGAAAAAGTCTACAGTTTTTCTTACTTGGAAAAGGAGATGAATTTGTAAAAATGAGATAACTTCTAAAATACTTAAAAGAACTCATGTAAATACAAATTTTCATGGCATGAAGAGTTATTGAAAATCAAGTTTCTCAAGTTGAGAATTAAATTACTTTTTTACAAGAGTCTTATTAGATCTGCTCTGGATTATACATCAGCATCGTGGACGCTGGTCTTACGCGATGAGGAAGCTTTGGGGGTTTTTGAGAGAGGATATTCCGTTGCATACTTGGTGGGGTCTATGTGAATGGATCCTGGAGAAGAAGATCTAATTTAGAGCTATACAAGATCTATAGGCAATCTGATGTAGCAAAATTCTTCAAACTACAAAGAGTTAAATATAGACTAGTCAACTGGCCAGATTGCATGAAGATGGGTGTTGTAAGAAAATCTTTTTTTGCAAAGTTCGTGGGAACCAGTCTTTAGGTCCCCGGTGAAGATGGATCGATTGTGCTGAATGACCTAAATATTCTAAAGGCCCAAAACTAGAAAACGGTTGCCAAATGAGAAATGCCTGGAGAAGGTTACGGCCCACCCTAGGCTTTCAAGTTAAGAAAGAAGAAGAACCAACATATAGTTTTTCTCCTCATGTACTCTAATTAAGAGAATACGTAACAGCTGTAATAATATTAATTGCAAACATTTGAAAATCTGCTAATATAAATAAAATAATAAACCAGCATAGATAAGCCTTTGAATGGTATAAAATGTATCCAGACTTTTTTTTAATATGGCAAAGCACACGTGGACTGCCTCGCCTAAAAGGACGGAAAATATCGTGAACGGCTTTCTAAGGGAAACTGGTAGCATCCAGGTACCTACGTACCTAAGGGCTATAATAAAGCAGAAAATAAGGAACCACGAAATCCATCCTTTGCACTGAGGTTCGAATCCTTGTCAAACACTCAGTGATCTGAACTACTTAGCGACTGGTGAGACTGCGAAAGGAAGTACCAAAATAGCGGAAGCTGTATAATTTACAAATACATTATGGATATATACTATAACTTATGTTTACTAACTTACTGTTTGATAATTATACTGTCTTGAGTAAATAAATTACCTCTTCTTTCTGAAATTTCGATCATTTATTTTTAGCCTAGAAATTAAATGTAAATACTTATCATGTTTTTACAGCATAAAATAATAAATTTTAATTTCAATGTTTCGTAGCAATGTTCCGAAATACGCTTAATTTTAGTAAAATCTAAAATAAGGGTTATATCTAATGGCTATAATAAAGCTTTAATTACTGGCATTGGAATGAGGTGGGCAAATGTTTTGGGTTGTCTGGAATCCTTGCCATTCTAAAGTAAATAAATAGATTTTTGAAATATATCACCTAAGCTTTAGAAAATAAATTGGTACATGAAAAATACTGTACTGTTACTTGAACGCATATTAAATGCATAGAATATCTAGTACATTTAATGATATAAGATTAAAGGCTATAATGTATTTTCTCCCTTCTTTCTGTCTGCCTTTGTGGTGTAACTGGAAGTACGTTCGACGCGTACATCTTGGCATTGGACGTCTTTTACGTCTCTTGAATTGATAAACCTAATGATTCTACAAGTTGCACCCGAGCTAGATGTTGTGGACGCCAGACCGTCACCAACAGGATTTCGCGATTAGGTCCCCTCATCTCCAGTCACCCTATGAGTCAAGACGTATAAGATATTTTGTCCCTTCTTTCCGCTTGCCTTCGTCAAGTAACTGGAAGAACGTACAGGCTGTAATGGAGAGCTTCGGAGTACGAATCCCGACATGAGCATTGCACGTATTTCACGTCTCCTGCGTCGATAAATGCAATGTTTCCACGATGTTAAAAGGAATTTAAACACAAATCTATATTATTTAGTGATTATTATGCAAGTTCTCCAAAAGTGAATGATGGGACACGAAGTTTTTTAAAAGTAAGTATTGCGTAAAATGGCTTGAAAGTATTTTATTCAATTTGGTCACTTAGAAAAATCACAAAAAAATAAGTTTGAATATGTCCTCTATTGATAATAATGCAAATGTCATAGTGATATTTAGTTTTAGTCTATACTCTGCAACGCTTTGTGAAACATTAGCAATGCCTTGCGTAATATCACTAGCTCTGTGACTCTCTTCTTGAGGTGGATAAAATTATCCAATCTTTTGCTGCAGAACTCATTCTTAACAAAGCCAAGAGTAAGTAGTCTAATAGGAAAAAATTAGGACATTTTATTCTTAGGCGCCTAGTGCTTAGAGTTTGTTCATCGATTTCGGCCAGTTCCCCGTCCTGTAAATTTCCGATTCAAATCGTCTCGCATATGATTCTGAAAGTGGAACGCTGTTCCATCCTGGTAAGACATCTGCAAGTCAACTACTTCCACTTTTTTTCTTAAGTAGTGCAAATGACTCAACTTCAAAGAACAAAACGTTCCAAGAACATATCCATATACACATATAAATTGATGCTAGATTCAAAAAGGAAGAAAAAGGGAAAAAATCCTATAACACATTAGGCCTAACAGACATTGACTTTAGGACAACATTTAATGTATTCATATGTCTCAAGGGCATTTTCAGAGACTAAAATTTGGCAGTTGTGGCAAGATGAGAATATCTTCAAAAGTACCGTTTTTGCGAAATCTATACACTATACTTACTTATAAGGTATTTCTCCCACCTTCTTCGCATGCCTTCGTGGTGTACTGGTCAGCACGCTGGAAGCGTATTCTAGAGGTCTGTGGTTCGAGTCCCGGCGAAGGCGTTGCTCATTTTTCCCTTCTCCTGCTTCAAAAATACCTAATAAATCTACAACTGGAGCCCGAACTAAAAAGGTGGCGGATGATGATACTCCACCACGGAGATTTGGCGATTGAGTCCCCTGAACCCCAGTCACCCTTTAAAAGGGTGAGTTTATAAGATATTTCTCCCTCTTCTTCGCATGCCTTCGTGGTGTAGTGGTCAACATGCTGGGTGCGTATTCCAGAGGTCCGTGGTTCGATTCTCTGTGAGGGCATTGCTTATTTTTTATCCCTCCTGCTTCCAAATAACCTAATGACTCTACATACTAATAATGTAGATATCTCTAATCCTCTTGTCGTACGGTTCGATTGAAAGCAACAATAGAATTTTATAGGAATATATCATTAAGGGGTGTCGGAACCCCCTATACCGACAATGTTAAATTGGCCATTTTCGATGTACCTTTTCTCAAAATCTGCTGTAGATATACTCTTGAAATTTTTTGTGTAATTAACGTACACCTATCTGATTATGCTGAAATGAGCTTTTGAAATATTTTGAATTTTAGACTAACTTATAGACTATTTTATTAGGCATAGTAAAATTTAGCACTTTTCTCACGCAAAAAAAATTGTGAATTTTTTTTATCTTAATTTATCACAAAAAGCTCATTTCAGTAAATATTAGAAAATATAATAAATAAGGCATAAAAATTTTAGGTACCTGGGAGCAGTAGTTCCTGAGAAAAGGTACATTGAGTATAAAAAAATCACATTTGGAGAAAAACGCGTTTTTATGTAAAATTCTTCATTTATCAAAGCATTAGATGATAAAATAAAACTAGATTTTTTAAAGTACTAATTTTCATAGAGATTAAAGTATAGCATTTTTAGAAAGCTAGACGTGTAGAGAAGTTGAAAATGCAAAAATCCCAAATCAATATTTTTTGAAGATTTTTGGCTTCCAACACCCCTTAAAAGCAAACGGATGTTGAAAACATGTATTAATTAAGAGAAAGTAACTGTGTTATGTAAATAATCAATGTTTATGCAAAAGTCATCAATATTTTTTGAAGATTTTTGGCTTCCAACACCCCTTAAGCTTTACGTATGATAGCATGCACAATTAATTTACAGATATTTAGTCGTTGATTTCCTCTGGAAATGCACTTTTGAAGAATATGGCTTTAAGATTGTTCGATTCCTTCCGCCTCTTTCTCTTCTGATGCTCTCATACACAATAAAACGCATCTCATGTTTATATATAATAAAACCTCACGCAAATAATCCTTTCGAGTAGTCGAATTAAGAATAAGCGCATTCAATACATTTCATAGAATACACATTTCGCAGAAATAGACTGAATTCCCACTATTCTTTGTTTGACATGATTATATAAATCTCTGAACTGAATTTTTGTACCCATAGATATCATATGAGGCTTTTTTTATATTTACTTAAACCTTTTTTTTAGGTACATCTTTCCTTGTTTTTTTTCAATGTTTTATGCCTTTTGCAGTTATATTAATATAGAATTAGTCTTTTAAAATCTTCTGGAAGGGAAACATCTTCCTATCTAATCTCGCACAATTATTAATGGTTAAAATTATATTTTTATTATACTTGCTTCTTATTGATAACGTCCCCATTAAAACCTTAAGCATCGTTCCATATTTTCTGTGTAATCATGTCAAAAATGTCTTGAGTTAAAAAAGAATATTTGCTTACTTTAGTAAAAATTAGAAATATTTTATTGTTACCAAAGATTTATAAACGATTTAATTAAAATTCATTTTGTACTATGAGCAAATATTTTTGCAAGAACTTGAATTAAATTCTTTTCTTGTTTTTCTTATAATAGATCAATACTTTCTTGTAATTTCTTATTCCATCTCATTTGCATTTTAGTCCCTTTACGTTTGTCGGTACAGAAAAGCTTATTAACAATAGCGTTTAGAGAAAATAAAGGTGATAATGCGTATAAAAGTGTGAAAATATTATTACTCTTAAAGCTTTGTAAAGTGCACAGACACAAGAGAATGCATTAATTTCGTAGCAATGTTTGTAATGGAGAGGTTTGTTTGCAAATGGAAAGAGACGACTATTTGCAACGAAAGGCAATCGGTAACTGCTTTCTAGAGGACGTAGCTCTGAAAAGTTAGATTTTAACGACCGTCTAATGGATGTAACAAGTCGTATCTCAAATGCATTCTTTATTGGATGCATTTGAGACACGAGCAGTTTGGAGTCGAAAACTTTAGCAACAGTTATTACTGTTATGACTTTAAAAGTGAGAAATGATGTTTAAGTTCTAAATTGTTCACAGCCCTCATTTTATCGTAATTACCAGCTTATGTTACATGTTTTCTCATGCTACGCTTTAGTAATTGTAGCATAACGAAGAAGGACTATTCCTTTATTAATTGATAAGTATTTTTCAGCTACCTAGCATTTTAATGTTTTCCAGATTTGAAAGACTTTTAATGCTGATTTTATTTTAACTGCTTTCTTCTTAATTTTGACAAGAAATTTTGTTGCTTTGAATAATTTTTTAACTGAGAAATATTTTAACTTGTTAATCATATTTCATATTAAATTCTGCAAGGTTCCTTAATGTTAGTTAAGCATTTATTTTATGGTTTGCATTTTTACTGTGACCTCCCCCTTCCGTTTACCCGTCAAAATGCAAATTAGATTGCGTGCATTTAAGGCGAGGTTTTTCACCCTTTTATGTTTGTTTCATTTATCATTTTAGACTTAGCGTTAATTCGTTTAACGTGTGTCAAGTGTTTCAACATTTTGGATGATTGGAAAGCGCATTGAACTCTAAAATGAAATCATCAATCTACAATCATGAAAATCTAGAATTATTCGGAGAAAATGAAAACACACTCTTAATTCTAAGAGGATTCGATGTTAAAATTAAGAAACTTAATAATATATTATTAATATACACTCATGTCCATAAATTAAGGATAATGCAAAATCAGGCAAAGGAAGAGTTAGAAGCAAAACAAATTTGACTTATTTGTAAAGCTTATTTATTAAACGAAAGGTAAAGAGCAAAAATAGATGCTATATGTTTGATATTATTAAAAAAATTAGCGATTTTTTCTCCCTGAAGCAAATTACAAAAACCAATATTACAAGGTTCGTATGATTGTTAATACATTGTATGTCTCCCAGACGGTGCAATACAGTCCGTACAACGCCTAGGCATGCTGAGTATCAAATTATCGATCTGATCTTGGGAGATATTACACCACTCAAAAAGCAATGCTCTCCGAAGTTCCGGTAGACATGTAGGAGGAGGTTGACGGGCTGCAACTCGTCGGCCAAGCATGTCCCACACGTGCTCTACTGGATTCAAGTCCGGTGAGAATGCTGGCCAGTCCATACGGGTAATATCCTCCGATTGAAGGCATTCACTTACGATGTTTGTACGGTGAGGACGGGCGTTGTTATCCATAAACACAAATTGTGCTCCCATGGCGCCCCGAAACAAACGTTCATGTTGTTCCAGAATGACATCCCGATAGATTTGGCTTGTCATGGTTCCAATTTGAGCATGCAGGTCAGTTCTGGAACACAGAATAATGCCACCCCAAACGAGCACACCTGCACCACCGTAACGGTGTCGTTCAATGATGTTGTCTTGGTGGTAACGGGTACCTGGAGCTCTCTATATGAAAGTCCGGCGAGAATCAGACTGCAAGCTAAACCTGGACTCGTCGGAAAACATCACACAAGCCCACTGTTGCGGTGTCCACAAGTCATGCTCTCTACTCCAGGCTAACCGCAGGCGACAGTGAGTTGCAGTAAGTGGAACGCATTTGACAGGTCTATGAGCATATAGACCAATCTGCCCTAAGCGTCTGTACACGGTCTGCCTTGAAATTGTCGTACCAGTGGCTGAAGAGAGCTGACGAGACAGGTCTGAGGCTGTGCTCCGCCTGTTTCTTTTGGCAGTAACTGTCAAATACCGGTCCTCATTCGGCGTTGTAACTCTGGGGCGACCTGTGATGTAACGTCTACTCACATTACCATCATTTTGGAATCGTTGCCAAAGCCTGGAGATGACACTCTGGTCAATTCAAAGTTCGTCTGATACTTCCAGTTGGGTACGCCCACATTCCAGACGGCCGATAATTCTACAACGTAAAAAATCATCCAAATGCGTCCTTTGTGTCATAACTATTCGGTTATTTCACTGAAATGCTTATAAAGCGCCTGCGAACAATTTTACTTCTTTGCCTGTATTCCTTATATATCACTCTCTTACACTGTCATCATTGTGACGTACCATCGGTGAAATCTGGTTACTTCCTGAAATTTGCATATGATTCTTGAAGATGTGTGTAGTGATTTTACGGGTGATATATTTGTTTTAGAGTTCGATTTCCGCGTGACTCCGAACTATCCTTAATTTATGGACATGAGTGTATAATGTTTGTTGCAATATTTTAGAACTAAATAATTACTTAACTCTATATTTATTTATTTCTGTCAGTAAAGTAACATAAATGGCTCTTGAAATTAATGCTTAGAGAGTTCGCTCATACCATAGTGGAGTATCCAAACACAGATTCCCTATAAAAAACAATACACAAAAATAGAACTGTAGATCAAATTTTCATAAAAACCAGTAATTATAAGCATAAACCAGCAGCAGTACACAAATAGCAGTGATGAAATGTACAGGGCTAAATAGGAGGGAAGCGCGCAAAGTAATTTTAAATAAAATTCAATGCGAAGAAACTTAATAAAATTTTATAAATATCTATTTATAATGTCTACAAGCCCCTGTCCTTCTCTATGCATGTCAGTACCTATAAACATATAAAATATTTACATAAATTTATTTTACAAAATTTTAAACTTCCCTTATATAATTTTGAAAATAAAACTAGTAGAAAGATAATAATCGAAGTCTTGTTTCACAACCATCGAATGATATATGTATATATATATATACATATCATTTGATGGTTGCAAATCATGACTTCGATTATATATATATTATTAATTTGATTATAAATATCTACACATAACTCTGTATCTCATTGCATATATATGTATTACACTGTGTTTCAGTTCTTTAATTAGGAAATTAAGCAATGGAATTTAATCGCATCAGCTTGTTGACACCTAACGAGAAATGTATTGCCAAAGGATGCTGCCTTCTAGCATATGCTTAAATTTTAAGTTGCTTGCAATGCACTAAACCAGATTTAAACAAAACTAGACAAAACCCTAATTTTTAGGAAGATATATACACAAGATATTCCTATTACAAGAAAACATATTAAATAAACAAGCAAACAAAAAGAATAAAGGACTTGATTATTAGGAATTTAACAAAGAGTTCAAATTTAGCATACTTGCAATCTCCTTAAAACTCGCTTACCACTGATAGCATCACCCTGAAGCTTATCATGATGCACATACACATAGATGTTTTGCACGGAATTTGAATCCTATATAATGTAGGGAAGAAATAATAATAAATATTGTGTCGATCATCTTTTTACAGTACTTTGAACGTTACCTGTATCTGTCAGAATATAAATGAAACATCACTATAAGAATATAATAAACTTAATAATACCCAAAATGCAATAAATTATATTGTAACAAAAGAAATTTTAAAAAATTTACAAGACTCAACAAATACCGATTCTCAACCCACAGTTTGAGAATTAAGGAAATATCTCACAGCTTATATCTTATTCTGTATCTCACTTTTAGTCCTTTATAATCTTCCACAAAATTTATATAGATAAAATCTATTACATAATAGGTATTTTTACAACATGTAGTTCTCGAAGTACAAATACTGTATCAACTTTCATACTGTATATATATATATATTAATAATTTATTATTACAAAAGGTGTTTCGTATATCATCTCCACGGTGCATTATTGGAATAAATTGTCGGTGTTTTAGGTGTAAGTTATTTAGATTTCTATTACAGAAAAAATACTTTAAAAACTGTATAGAAATATTATTTTGAACTATAAAATTTCCAAATAGTAAAATTAAAAAGTAAAATTTAAAGTACTGAAAAGATAGCTATTACTATTGACCGTAGATTATATACTATAAAAATACTACTTCGTGCTGAGCATTTCCTGTATTTAGACTATTAAATGAAATTTATATATTGCACTATTTAGCAATATAAATAAATCTTCTACATAACCTTATACACACTGTTAAAATTACTGTCATCGTAATTAATCAGATTAGCGCATATAGTTACATTTTTTGCAAACAGATTTTACTTTAATATCTATACAACCAGATAAATTTAGTGCAGAAAATTGTAACGACTATTTCCACAATATAACTAATGAAAGAAAATAATGCTTAAAATATTACTCTAACTATATTTGAAAGAAATGCTAAAACAGTGCCCTTACAAGACTCATGATTTAAAAAGCTTTGGTTTTAACTGTCTTGTAAAACCTTTCAATTAATTAAGCAAAATTCATATCCACGTAAAAATTACTATACTTAAATCAACTGGTTATAGAGCGAAACTTTCCTAAATTAATTAACCCCATAATTAGAGATAATGCCATTTTCTTGTAGCGTTACAATCTATCAGTGATTTTAAGGACTGTTATTTAATTATGTTCCTAACAAATGTGTCACTGTCAGAGGTTGTTATCTAAGAAAATAACCACTATATGCGGTTTCACTTAATGCAATTTTTTTCCAATAAATAATTCAGATTTTATATTCCCAAGACGAGCGCATTTAATATTATATAAACTCTATTAATTATTCACAACTCTATTTCAATTGCAATTTATGAAAAAAAAATTGAAATTTTCTTCATGAAATTAAAAATGATGAAAATTAGAACATGCATAAAAATGTCTTGTACAGAAATATAGAGCAGAAAGAAAAAAAAAACAATGTAAGTACTATGATCATCTAAATTTTCACACAGTTTAGTAATGCAAAAAGGATTCCTTGGCTTGTACGTCTTGCCTACCTCGTTCAATAAGTTATACACATATTTAATATTGCAATGTTTACTTCATTTAAAAAAACTTACATTTTTTGTTTGCGAAATATAATGAGTACATTTTTAAGACCATAAAAATACTCCTTCTGCTCAACTACTTCACATTAGTTGAAAAATTGAAAATTAAATCATGCAAGACCTTTTTTAAGTAAGTTATGCTCAAATTTATTAGAACATAATATTCAAATGATAAAGATCTACATGAAAAAGCTTTAAAAGTATTTCTAAATTATAATCAAAAAACAAATTTTCAAACATACAGTTTTAGTAGAATGCAATGTGCATCTGATGTAAACACACTGAATTAAATTATTAAGTCTGAAATTATCACTTTTCAGTCTTTAAGCACATTGCTTTTTAGGATAAAAGTAAAGGTGGAAAATCAATTTCACGCACAGAAAATCCATTTCAGAACTGTTTAACTGTCAAAGTTCGCTGAAACCATTAGACACGATTACACGTGAGCATGGCTTTACTGTTATTTCCTTTCATATTATTTCATATTCGCAGTCAATGTTGGTAGCTCATTTTTTATTATAAACATCTAAACAGTAAGACATAGTAAAAATTGTAATATAGTAAATTACTTATTTCATTACTACAGCCTACTATCCACCAAGACGATAGGACAAACATCCCACCACAACATTAACAAGCACAGCGCCATATTGCTTCTTCTGAGGACGGGGAAGAGAGGGGAATTTTTTCCTTTCGTTAACGTTAACACGGAGAAAAATGGTTTGAACGCGTTCGCGTTAAAGAGATGATGCTTGATACCGGTGTTTATTTGCAATATCAGAAATGTTGACATAAGCATATATAAGTGTGTATGTGTGTGTATTTAGAGAAGCAACGCGTGGAGAAATCACCTCCCTAAAATGACTGCCTCTGAACGAGACCACTATTTCTGAAAACATAAGTATATTTTGGTATTGAAGCATTCCCTCTGTAAAACGATCACCCGCAAAAAGAAAATTCTGGAAGTGTGATTGGTCGTCTTAGAGAGATTCATTTGTAGATGCAACCTCTCTAAGACGACCGCCTCTAAAGGATAAACGTATTTCTGAGAACATAAGCATATATTGGTATTGAACATCACCCCTCTAAAGTGACCACTTGCAAATATGTCTTTTTATGTGTGCCTGGTCGTCTTAGAGAGACCTCACTGTGTGTGGTGTATATGATTACTGTTATTGCTTCCGACAAAAGTTTTCAAAAAATCAAATAAATGAACGTATATAGTAAAAACCTCTCTAAAACGACCACCTGCGTTTCCAGGTCACTCTGATGACCTTAAAGAGATCATATTTTCATTCTTCGAAATACTGATTGTCTTAGAGAAGAGGGGGAGATAATAGGGTTCACTGTATGTTTTCTAATTTTAAAACTTTCTGTTGGTTACAAAACAGAAATAACCTTATTTTCAACAGTATCCAGATAAATGAAATAAAATTACATAAATAAATAATTTAAAATAATCAATAGACAACAAGAATATCAACGAATTCTGGTTTACTGACACCAGTATTAATTTCATTGCTTAGAAGAAGTCTATTGACGTCAATTAGACAATTAGAATAACCCATATAAACCAACAGAAGATTTATTTGGCATCTATTTCTATTATATTGATACCAGTAAGGAAACCAGTGGAAGTCAATATAAACCAATACCAAACCAGTAGAAAGTTCTGACATTGATGTTGGTTCTATGGGTGTCAGATGATACCAGTAAGAAAAACCCACAGATATCAATAGAAACCAGTAAAAGTCAGTAGAGACCAACAGAATTCTATGGGTACCGGTAGAAAGTTTTACTGGTTTCTATGGGGCAGTTTGAAACCAGTAAGAAAAACCCACAGAGACCAACAGAAACCAGTAAAAGTCAACAGAAACCCATAGAATTTTATGGGTACCCATATGGGTACCCACATAGAATTTTATGGGTACCTTCGTGATAAAAACGTTTACTGCTTTCTATGGGGCATTTTTAGCGAGGCGGTTTTTCTTGAAGCAGGAAAAATTAAATAATTCGATATAAATTATAAATAATTAATAAATCGAATGCAACTTTGTTAAAACCTTTAAAACTAAGAAATTAAAATAGTGTATTAAAAACTAAAACGTTACGTTATTTAAATGCTACTGTTTGGAACTGGTGTTGATTCTTGCTCATTCGAATATGAAAAATATCACGAATGTATGCTCTAATAAGCTGGAACAATGGCGATATCCCGCAAAATACGGAGTCGTATGAGGATAATGCTCTACAGTATACCTGTGTGTATTCTGTGGGTTTGATGCTGGGTCAGGAATTGTTTTGAGTAATCCACAGTATTTCTGTATCCTATGTGTAGAGTGCAGACGTTTACCAGGCTAAGGTGGCCAAGCTTTCTGGAAGGATATCATTTTCTCAGTAGCAAAAGCTCCCAAATGGGCCCAAGATCAAGTAAGAGCACCTTCCGAACAAGAGTTCTAATATCAGAATATAGCTGAGTGCCCAATACAGGTTGCTGCTAAAAACTATGACTCCATTATACCTTGTTAATGTTCGGTTCATTTCCCTTCGATCACGTACTCAAGTTGAATGGTCTTAGAAAGTCGAAGTCTCCCCTTTTTCACTTTTATTACTCGTTGCTTTTCCTACAGATATGCTAAATAAATGCCACAAAAATTTAAAGTTTCAAGATTGATTTTTCTAAAGACAGTATGCGATTAGAATGGTAAGAACATTTGATTCTTTACCTAAAATGCCATATTTACTCAGAATATTTTTGATAGTTGAAGATGATACGATATTTTCTCTAGATGCACAAAGAATTTTTTAAAGAATCGAAAGTCACATTTTGTCTAATTTATAAAGAACGGTTTTGTGAGGTTCTCTTCAGTCTCTTTTCAAAATGGCATTTAATTTCCTTATTTCTGCTTAAACTACGTTCTGTATTAGAATCGAGTATCTTTCGAATATAAGAAACCACTGAAATGCGAAACCAGAAAGTTTAAGATTGCAAATACAATTAATTGGCCAAAAATCTCAAATATCTTAATATATCAGTAATGAATATTAATATTATTTTATTATGCTATTCTTTTACACTTAAAATTTGTAGAAGAGCCTAAGTAATAAACTGTGCTAAGCAATTAAATTTGTATGCTCTAATTATTTTGAATTCATAGGAAATGATACTGAAGGAACTAGTTTAAAGGACGTATGCCTGAGTAATTAGCCGATACTGAAGATTTTAAGTCAAAAGGCTGAATCTGGAGCTAGTTTCAGGACTTTGTGCGCAACTACCAAGCATTAAACAACGAACCGAAGAATAGGACTAAAACTGTTTCATTTTAAATTCTGTGAATTTATAGTTATGGAAAAGAGAAGGAATTTTGCATATGTAAGGCAAAATCTTGTATTCTGAAGAATTTAGGAAAGGTCGATATGCAGTAAGATGTGACAGTCGATTAGCGAAGGAGGCATAGATTATTGCAAGTATATATCAGCTCTGCTACATAGAGACACTTAAAATATTACCAAATAAGAGTTTTCTCGAGTCGTTGATAATGAGAGATCTTCAGATAGATTTCGCCGGTGGGATCTCCATCAATGTTAGTGAGTTGGTTAATCTCGAAAATATAATTCCGAAACGATACCTGAACAAAATAAAGTCTAAATATAATTTATAGAAAAAACGGTTCAATAAAGAATGCAGTCAAAGTTTTGTATAGATGATGATAAAAAAGTTGTCTCTCCTTTTTTTGTGAGAAAAAACAGTTGTAATATAACATTTATGCCCTTTATCCTTTTGGACATATTACAAAACCAATATTCTGTTAAACTTTTGTTTCCATTCTAGTAGAAATATTGACAATTTCGTTTTCAATTTTGACCAAAAGCGTTTAAAGTTCTAGAATCGTTTTACTGTTTGAATACGTGAATGTTCTTTAATAAACTACATAAAAGGGTAAATTCGATATTTCCCGCTGTGGTTAAGGGACGTTTGAACTAAAATTAATGTAATGAACAAAAAAGTTGCATTATAGAACTGAAATGTTAAAAAATAACATAAGCCCATAAACCCGAGTGGTATTTTTATGCAAAACAAAATTCTGAAGACTCATTTCATCACCATGGGCACACTTAAGTTATTAGTAGAGATATCTTACCTAAATTTAACCACATTAGGAAGTATTGTATTTGTTTCTCTTTTTTACTTGCATATTAATGAAGAAGTAAATATTTCGATTCAGTACTTGGTGGAAATACTCATTTTGATTACCTCTGGGTTAGATTTGAGTTTTCAAACGGCAAACTATGTATAATTTGTATGGATAAAATGAAATTCAATATGTCAATAATCAACAATCAAAACAATCTGATAGGCTTAGAACGTATATGCAAGGGAGTTGAATCATATTTCAATTTTCAATGCTAATTAATCATAAATGATCAAACTTATCCATTTCTGACAGTACTAGTCGTTCTTTTGAATATACTTGCTAATATCCACATCAAAGGAAAATGTAATATGTTTGAAATTTTCCCCTATGCTTTTAAAATATCATACTGCCGCTTTAACAGAAAAAGTTGTGAAAAGAAAAAACTTTTCTCTGTTGAACGTTTTATTATTAAGTCCTTATCAGTAAAAAGGCAAACTTAATATACGATCCCTTTCATTTTAATTTAATTATAAGCAACGTATTTTATTTTTCATTTTAATAGCCAACTAAAATAATTTGAGGTGTGTTTGAACTCCAATTCTGAAGTGAATCTGAAGCTGATAGCACCAGAACAAGATCACTCTAACTTATTTCATGTTTTGACTTTGAAGGAAGAAAACCACCCTTCAGCTACTGAGGTTTGTGTGTCCGCAATTTCAATTCGATTTGGTCTCTCCCAAAAGGAAGGAAGAAATTCTGAAAGCCAGATTTGAGAGACCCAGCTGCTGACACAGGACGAAGTTCGTGGGTATCGGAAACGAGAATAACGGTGGTTCCTTGCAAAATTCTCTAAATACATTCTGAAGCGTGACCACAAGGATCCATAAACACCGAAGAAAAAATAATCTGTATGTGAGCTACACCTCGCGTTGTATCGTGTGTGTGCTGCATATCCGAAATTTCTGGAAGTGAAAGTGACAGCGTTTCCTTATAGAAGCTTCCGCGTGACATAAAATTCGATTTTAGGTGTATGTATATAAAGAGAACAGTATAAAAACTAAGGAAAAGTAAAATTCTATTTAGGCCTAGTAAAATTAGTACTATATCATTCAATTCTTATAAGTTTTATTAATAGAGTTTTTCACATTTTTAAATGAATATGAGATTTTTAAGCCAAGAAATAAAAACCTTAAATTTTGTTCATCAACCTTCAAGACGTGTAATGAGGAACATTTCTTAAATTATAAGGAAAAAAGAAATATTGTCTATATTTGGTATCAAATAATGCAAAAAACCCAAAAGCGCTACATTAATGTCTCTTTTATAATTAAGTTGAAACCAAATGCAATTTCCTACACATAATGATAGGAAAATGTTAATGGAGAAAAGCCAATAAACTAAATTAAATAAAGTTTATTAAAAATGTTTCTTCTTTATTTCCTCTATGCATATACATGCAATAATTTTGTAACTCTGAATACATTTTATTGCACGCATTATATTGTAAAAGCGAAATTTATATTTCGTTAACTATTTTTGTTGAACTTAAATTTTCCAAAACGAGACCTGTTCCTATTGGTCATCAAATGGTTGACATACGGGGTGGTCATAAATTAACTTCCCCGATATATGAGCCCCTAGTAGCCTTTCTCTCGACTAATCGAAATGAAAGTTTAGGTATCATTACTTGAAGGTGTGCGCTCGGAGATGTGATGATTTAAAACATTAGAGTTCTAACGGTTACGGTTACAGAGAAAAACATTCGAAATTTTTGAATGGAAACACCTTTTTTTTTTCTTGCACAATGTTTTCAATGCGTTGAAAAATCATAAAAGGCTTTAGAAGACTGCTTTTATGACGAAAATTGCTGGGGTAAAACATATGGAAGATGAGCACTGTAAAGAACCAATGACACCACAAGAGAGGAAAGGAGAAAAAAATATTATTGGAATTATAAGTTTCCACATGCCCACCTTTCAGGCAGTAATGTATTTCTTGCCTGAGATTGTCAACGGCACTGTCGAACTTCAAATTACAGAATCAATCTGCGTAACTTCACGTGTTATGGCATCTTCCAAATTGAACATATCTCGTGGATTTGATGCGTACTTTTTAGATTTGAGATAACCCTAGAACTAGAAATCCATGGGAGTGAGATTGGGAGACAGAGTTGGACATGAAACTGCAAAGTTACAAGAAATGACTTAAGCTTGAAACGTTTTACACATTAAAAACTTGTAATTCCAATATTTTTCCCTTTTCTCTCTTGTGTTGTTATTGGTCCTTTGTAATGCTCTTCTTTGCAAATATTTTACGCCGGCGATTTTTATTATACGTAAATCATTCCAAATTCATTTGTGGTTTTGAAATGTGTGTGACGATTTTCGCGGAAAAAGAGTGAATGTTGACATTAACAAATTTCGAACTTTTCCACTGTAACCATATTCTTGAGAGATCTGTTTTTTTATTATTATCACAATCTCGAGCGCATACCTTCAAATAATAACATCTGAAATTTCATTTCATTTGGTTGACGAATATCCGCTAACGGTTCATATATTGGGAAGCTTTTATATGCCCCCCTGTGTATACTATTTCATTTTGAAATAAAAATTTAGAATCAAATAGCCTTTGCCGAATTCCTTTCTCCGATCCGGCTCTTTATCTCAACAATGTTCATATTTTGTTGTTTAAGTGCTAAATTAAAGCTGCTAGAAATTCCGCGACGCCACATGCTTTCTAGTATATTTAGTGTTCTCATTTTAGGTTGACTGTTAGTGTTGCCATGCGTATGTATCGAGTATGCTGACTGCGAACAAAATCGACTAGATAAAAAATGAAAATCTCGTTGCGTTTCTTAACGGGCCGAATTAAACAATTAAGGTATAATGGCCGTATTCGGCTCTTGGGATGGCTTTTGCCTGTGATTGCTGTGGATGATACTGGCGTACAGAATATATAATTATGGTCAAATGCAATCTTTGTGACTATTAAACTCATTTTATTTCTGAATAAAGCAATTCTTTAGAAGCATATTCAGATTCACACATTATTATGAGCGCAATCTGTACCCATTCTCCATCATTCATAGTATTTTTAAACCTTTTATACAGCTTAAAAAATACAATAGATAGAATAAAGTGGAAAGCGACGACACGTTAGTTCAAAACAAGCAAAGTAGGAAAGTGCCTGATGCATTCAAAAGAAAGCCTGGAACAGATTCAAAATATTATGGTTTTCAATGTTGGTTTCGGTTTTCGAAACATCATGGTTGACTAATTAATAAAGCCCTAAAATTATTATTGTCTGATTGAGTTTTAGTTCTCAAAACCTTTACATCACCAACGTTATGTAGAAGGTAATCTGATAATGAATATTAATTTTGAAATTACGGCAGTCAATAAAGATTTATTTTAAGTATTTACTGATTTTGAACGGAAAAGGGAAACTCATAGATTAAATTCAAGTGTTAAGGGGCTATTTCAAATTGCAGTTAAAATTTTTATTTAAATATTCTTTTATATTGCACCTACATGCCCACACACCATACGCACAAATACACACACACACACACACATATATATACATATTTCATTTGTAATAACTCTTGATTCCGTATGTTTTAATTCTTATCTGTTCTGTAAGGACATAAAAGGATTGATATTTTGAAATCTTAGCAATACATGAAATTTGTTAGCCAAATTTCAGGCAGTGTTTTCATCGAATGCCATCGCTACCGCAAATTCATATGTGAATGATATGCTTATGAGTTTCTTGACAAGTTAACAAGAAATATAAAATTTTATATTTTTTAATGCCGTTAGATCCAAATTTACTGTCATGACTGTAAAGCTTCAAGCTTCAACACTGCTTATTTATAATGAATCTAACATAAGCTGCATTTAAAGGAAGAGGATAAACCTTCGAAATTTTGAAGACTTCCGGATCAAAATATTAGGAAACATAAAACATATAATTTCGATCACTCAGATTTCTTACCGAAATTTATTATGCGAATTTGTATATTAGCTCCACTTAAATTTTAAAATGGTTTTTATGAAAACTGCATGAAAATTATAATCTGTATTTATTATTCCTATATTAATTGACAAGACCATTAAATTCACAAATATACAGCATGATTCGCTACCAGACCGATAAACTTGCAGGGTGTGCACGGGGAACAGAGACGACTCGGAATCATATAAGAATGTAGTGTCGCAAATGCCTTAGCTGCGAGCTATGGTGCAAAGAAGGAGAGAAAATGTACAGAAGCAGCAACATATTGTTGCGAAAAATTCGACGGTTGCGCCTGTATGTAAGCTTTCTGGCATAGCACTAGGGTTGCCATAAAATAGTATATGGTAGGGTTGCCAGATTGGCGACTTTATCGCCCATTTGGCGACCAAATTGGCGATATCCCATGGTCCAATCGGGAAGCTTCTAGAATAACTTCCTGTCGAGATTCTCGAAACCTGTGGAACCTAAGGAAAAGCTATATAAACCCTTGCGTTTCTGAGAGCCGACGTTTTGAGTATTGTGAGAATTGCGAGAATAGCTGCTTACTGTGAGTGCTAAGCTACGCGAGAGTTTTGTGAACGGAAAGCGATCGAGATAGTGCTTTGCCGTGAAGCTACCTTTAGAGTATAGCTTGACAGTGTATTGGTCCAAGGTGTTTATTATAAGTTTAGTGTTGCCGTGAAGCTACCTTTACAGTTACAGCCTGAAGCTGTGTTGCTGATTGTTTCAGCTTATTTATTGTAGATTTTCGACGCCTTTAAAGGTAATTTTGGAACTGTGCTGTAAATAGTGATTTTTGTAAATAAATTGTGCTTTTTATTGTTCTGCATCGTGTTTTCATCGGATACTCTCAAATCCACGAACCCGTATAACGCAAAAATATTAATGGGACGGAAAACATTTTATTGAAAGGTTGTACTACAACAGATGTTCGAACCGCCAGAAGTTGTCTGACAGGCCTGAAAAAGGCGCTGCATATAATTTCTTACATGCTGGAAAATTCCTGGCATGCCACGTATCCTCCCGACAGCTACAGATATTGCAGCAACGAGGTCTTCAACTGAAGGAACGGGCGTCTCGCACACTAAACTCTTCATTTGACCCCAGAAGAATAAGTCCCAGGACAAGTTTGTCGGTTTGGTAGCGAATCACCCTGCATATATTTTTCGACGGAAACTGTATATACAACAACGATTCAATATAAGCATGGAAAGTTTTAAAAAAACCTAAATAATTAAAATATATGAACAGTTAGATGGAATATAACATTTCCTGTAATACAGATCTTCATTAGTTTAGTACAGATCTTATTTAATTACTTATTATTAACTTAATTAGCAAACTATTAATAAGTTTGCTAATCTCTATGTACTTCCTAAATTTCATAAAACTCCTGTCAAGTTCTGGTACATTGTTAATAATACTAAAAGTTTTTTAAAAGAAATTGATTATCTCTTTGCACAGAAACTTAAACTAATTCTGGATATTGTTAATATTTTCGATTTTCAAGATCAACACTGTAATTAGGTGATTTCCGACAACGATAAAATTCTCAAGACTTTAAATATGCTTAAAATAAAGCACATTCAATGTTACAACTTCGAGAACCTTTATACTACTTTAGCTTTAGAAGAAATTTATTGTAGTTTATAGCTTACTAACTCTCCCCAATTTCTTTCAGCAGATCCTTACAATAGTAGCTCCAGAAGAATGGAAATTTTTCCTCAAAAGTGTACTTTTTAACAATTATTTATAATTTGTTAACAATAGTTTCAAACAACTACAGGGATTTCCTATGGGCGGAAATTGCTCAACTGTAATCTGTAGGCTCTTCCTTTTCACTCAAGAATTAAAATTTGTTCGCTTAAAGATGGAGAACATAAGTTTACCAACACATCTATTATTATATTGATGATATATTGCCTTTAACAACTTTAACAAACTAGAAAATGCAAATATTTACCCTACTTGCCTCAAACTTAATGCTACTAATGCAGTACAAAATGATATTTTTTACCTTGATTTACAAATTCTAAATTACGATCTTATAAAAATTTTTGACAAACGCAGAGATTTCAGTTTTCATACACTAAAACTCTCTAACTGGAATTCTAACATTTCTAAAAGGATCATTATCAATACTATAAATGCACAACTTCTTAGAATTAAAAGAATCTGTAATAAGACAGACCTCCTCCAAGAAGAAATACTCTACTTCATTAAAATTTTGCAAAGCAATCTTATTCCAAAAACAATCATTATAAATTCCTTAAAAAAAGCTGGCATTTACCTTTTGTTTTGGATTCTTTGGATAGGATAATGAAATTTTTTACTCAAATCCCGAAGGAAGGTAGATGATGGATGGCTAATTCAAATGATCTAATGTAAAAATGTAACACAGTTTCCTTATACTGCATCAATTTTTTTAGTTTTTAAAGTTTATCTGGTTTTGTATTTTTTACTTTAAGTTTGCAATTACTTTTACTTTTTTAATGTTATATTATTGTTTATTCAAGGCGTAATTTTTATACTCTGGAACTACAGAATCAAATGTATTTTTAAGCAATAGCTTTTAGAAACTTCCTCTTCTTTACAAAAATTTATTCTAACATAGGTATTCTGACACAAATTTGGGCTTTTCCTGAAATAATATATTGTACTTTTTTGTCATATTTCGATCCTACGACTCAAATTATGACAAAGTGGTAAATGTTGTAAAAATCGCTCAAATAATTTTTTTAAATTTAGCTCTCGTTAATTGAATTTGGCACGTATTTATTAATATCTCTTACTTTTTGGCCTAACTTACTTGATTCCTTCTTTCACAGTTCGAAGTTTAGGTTCAACCCAAATAAAATTCGCAAGTACTTTCAGATTTATTTAACTGTATTATTAATGAAAAATTTTATAAAAATTACTATTTTTGAATTATAATCTTTAAAAATATTACCATCAACTTAAAGTAGATATGTTACGCGATATACCTGCAAACAATTAGAAGTTTTATTGAAAATTTCCCAAGATATACGTGAATTTATATGTTGGCACTTAAACCAACTTGTACATAAAACGCTAAACTTTGCGCCCTCCTGCTTTTTTGGTGCATAGTTTGCTAGAGTCTTTTTGTGCGCTTGTTGATTTTTGGATTTTGTGCTCTTGAACTTTCTGTAGTGTTATTTCGAAAATACAATCATAAGATCACGAAACCTTCCTCCTGCTATTACTGAACTTTTCCATTAAGATTCTCTGCATGCCTCTGCCGGTTTAGCTGCGTAGTTAAGTTAATTCTCGTGAAGAGTTTGGATAATAACAACGTGTTTATTTTATTCGCAATATGAGTTTTAAACATTTCTATAATTTTTGGTGTAGTTTTCATCAAGCTGCATGCGTTAATGACTGTATTATGAATTTTTTGAAAGTATATGTGGGTCATCTTAACGAAAGTTCATCTTAATAAGTCAAGGCTTAGCTGGCATGATCTGATAATTTTCTCTTATCTCCTAGCAAACTAGTAAATGAGATTGAGAATAGTAGAATCCCGATAACATCTATCAGTACGACCAGTTCTAAAACGTTTTAAAATTACTAAGAACAAAGAAAAAAATGCATTGCTCTCATTAAAGATGAAACAAAACATATCCTTAGCACCATTCAATCCTGCAATAATTAGGAAGATATAGGGAAAGCAGCAGAAGTTCTGACTTTAAAATCCAGTTATCATGTTCAGCAAATTTCATGCTCAAAATAAAAATTTCTCCCGCATAAATTAGTTGGTGGACCAAAGAACTGAGAGTCCAAGAAAACAAGACAAAAAGACAAATGCAATAAGAAGGAGCTTAAAATACCAGAAGACGAAAATATAACGACAATAATATCGACAAAATGTACAAAAAAGGACAAAGAACAATCTTTTCTTGTAGCAAAACTGAGACATTTGCATAACTAAACGATGCATACATTGCCTCTACATGATTGCTGAGAATAAAGTATTTAAACCTTTCTAAATATTATATCTCCCGGCCCTTTTGCTGTGTGATACTAAAACTGGTGTTCATTAGTTTCTAAAATTCAGATTGTCAGAAATGTTTTATTTCTCTAAATTTAAATTTGTTATTTTATTTATTGTTCGTGCTATAATCTACAATATTACTCAATTGCTTATTGAATTCTTATATTGAGCATACGCACCCTTTTACCTGAGTTAACTACATGCTAATGGCATTAATATTTAATTCTTTGTTATTATTTTTAAAATTGCACTTCTTTTTACTTTTCATAAGAAATATATGGTTAAAGTACTGTGTCTGCTAAACTTTCTAAGTCTCGCACCACATTTTTACTGCATGTTTAACATGAAACAAAAAAAGAATAATCAATGTAAAATAACAATGAAGAATTAAACACTTCTAAGGCAGCATGTAACTAACACATATAGGGAGCACCATATGTTCATTTCTAAATTCTACTAACTTTTAGAAACTGTTAGAAACATCGTAGAACTTTACACAAAAAGGAATTTATATATTTTATTTTACTGCTTTTAACCATATTCTTTGTTAATTTTTTAAGCTCCGATCACAGTTTTATTCTTCAAATATTAAAGAAGCTTCTTTAACGTAAACACACCGAAAACAAACAGTAAATGAATTTACTACTTTGCTCATGAAGGTCAGAAACTTTGCTAAGTTTAGTATGTATATGTTCTTTAATCTAGCTTTTTTATATAAAAAGTAAAAATCATAATGCTGAGGATAGAAGAGAGCTTCCAATTATAAATTTACATATTTAGAAAAGGACACTGTCATTGTATTTGCTTCAAACTTTCAATATTCTTTTGCTTAATATAGCTTAGTTAATTCTGAGTTTTAAGACTAGCAAAAAAAACGTGCAAAGTAGATAAATAAAAGCATTTAAATTTGACTGCCTATATAAATGAAAAAATGCCGCCCAGACGGTATAATGGTTAGGGAAGCCGCCTACGATACCAAAGGGCCTAGGTTCGAATCCCGGAGAAAGCATGGCTGTAATCGTCCGCCCCTTCATAGAAGGCAAAGGTGGCCCACCTATTAGGTGCCTTCATAATAAAGTGGCCACCACTTCTGGCCTTAGTAGTGGCCAAGCCGAAGTCGGCTGAGGGCCCGCCATTGGTAAAAAAATAAATAAATATATAAACGAAAAAGTATGACTGAGAAAAGAAAGTAATAAACTTTTAGCAGTCATAAGAAAGAAAGGAAACTCCTTCGCTATTGAACTATCGCTTACGCAATTAATGCTTCTATTCAATGAGGATTACTTTTTATCAATTACATGGAGATGAGGACAGGAATTAGGTTATTCGGAACAAGAAACGTGCAAATCACTAATGTTCTGTCTTGTATTCTCTCCCCAGATTTCCTAGAGTTAGCTGAAAATGATGGACGAGAAAATCTACGAGTTAAGGCACTAATTTCTTATATTATTCACCCATTGAAGGCAAGGATGGAGAAAGAAATGATATCCAGTCGGCTATATCGAAATTACGAATTACGGTCCAACACATTTTAGTTGGGCATCACTGTTGAATTATTAAGCAATTCTTTCGTGAAACATGAAACATCAGCATTGTTCTCACCGGGATTCGAATCACGGATCGCCTAATTCTAGGTTAACGTGGTACCATTTGTACCACAAGAGCAGGCACGCGCGAAGGAGATAATTCTTTATAGACATAACGATCGTGGCTTAACATAAACGCTTTCTGAAGTGAAAATTTTCCGTCACATTGTTTGAATGAGATGCTCTCAAACTAAGGAAACATCAATGTAAAATGCCTTATTAAATGCAACTGCAATTCAGCTCGAAATAATGGCTCACAGCTGAAACAAGAAGTAGATTTTCAAATTTTCGATGTGAGGCATTATTTCGAAATTTTTCAAGCTGAATTGCAGTTGCGTTTATTAAGGCATGTTACACTGATGTTTTCTTAGTTTGAGAGCATCTCATCTTTCGTCGACAAAACACCTCTAATCACTTTCCTGCTGGCAGCTGCATGAGTTTTACGTTAAATGATCCCATTAAGACGCTAGATATTTTTGTTAGAAAATTAAGCTGTTACTTCTTATTTCTTGCAAAAAATTAAGAGAAACAAAAGGATCTTTTCCCCATTTCCAGTTCATGTAGCAATTTAGAGTTATAAGCTTCATTAGGTACATTTCAATGGCAGAGTATCATTCCCTATTATTTTTTCGGAGGGATAGAATTCCGTGTTGCTGATCATTTTCAAGCTTACGGATATCGCTCAAAAACTGGAAACCGTTATATGGATGCCTTTAAAAGGTTATCTCATACTTTTGTCAAATTATTGTAATTTTGTTTTATATTTCCAGAGAATTTATATAATTCCGAATCATTAGCAGGCTTTCATTCGTTTTCATTTTGTTGGTTCCTAAAGGCCAGTTGCTAAACACTGACTGCTACTTAATATGCCACTGTTAACACAATCTTGTATTTTTCAGAGAACAGAATTCAAAAACTTTCGATTACATATGTTATTATTTTCAAAACAGAGAAACTTATAGTTACCATTGTTAGTTTGTTCAGAGTTCAAGCCTCGCGAATAGGCTCGGTACATTGGAGATTTTGTGGTTTTTCGTATGTAAACCAGTTACCTTTAGGAAGTCTTTCATGAAATCATCCCTTCTCTAAGCAGATAACGAAATACGTACAATGCATACAGGCTTGTAGATCCATACCTACTACATAAATACTGGTATGCATATTTATGTGCGTGTGGTAAATTATGTTTTTAATTGTAATCCTTTGATAAAAGACATATCAAACTAAATTATTTAAAAAGATTTTTTTTAATTAATTGAAATACTGCCATAAAAATGTTCAAAATAAGTAATAGACAGAGCGTATTGAAACTTAGCGTGAAAGTACGTGTGAGATATGCTAGAAATGTAGACCTGATTGTGCATCGTATAGTGCCACTAGGGGGCGTTTAACATCGTTCTCTCTGGTGCACAAAAAGGTACGCAAAGCCATTTTGTACTTAAACTATTGCAAAGGGATACATTTTCACTAAATATGCCTTTAACACGGCTACATAATACATTATGATCAGCTGTCAAAGTTCGACATGGGAAGAATCATTAAGAAGATGGAACCTAGGTGATCCACTTGGCAAATAGACATCCACTTAGGACATTCAGGCTTGAGGTGTTGGAACTAGTGGACGAGCAAGACGACTCATACATTATGTCTAGACTTATGATGGTGCCTTTGGAAGACTAATAACCTAGAGCTGGGTCAGCACCCTGCTGCGTGTGGCTCGCAAGCCGCATGCGACTCCTTATAATCAGACTTATGGCTCTTGAATAGCTTGATAGTATTGAAAAATTAGCTGCAATATTGCCATTACAAAACAAATTTTTATAATCCCATGGCAGATCGTATGGATGTAAACTTAGCTTTAACTAAGCTTGCTCCCTACTCCCACCGACTGCTATACTCGGAACTGATGGCTTCACTTCGGGGAAATTCATGTATTGGCAGCTCATCGCTAAATTCGACCAGTCCGTACATGATATTTCTAAAACGTACTCCCTGTACCCCTGCTGTGATACCTGCAGCAGACAACCGTTATCTTATTTTTTCTAATATTATCGATGTATGTACTTGCATTCAGCTCTTTTAAAAAATAATTTGCCACTGTTGTGGCGACTAGCCATTAATTATGGCAAAAATTAAATTTAATGTATAAGTTATCATCACCACGAGTAATTACTTATATTCATTAAATGTGCCCAGTGAGCAATAGAATTCCAATTAAACTTTTAAACGCGTTGTGAAATTGGCCACTACTTCGCAAAGTTTAACGCACCATTTTGAATGGGGACTGTTGTGTCTATTTGTACCATCGTAGTGCTTCTGAATCAATTGGATGTTATCGCGGCGCCTGTTACGTATGCTGCCATCAATAGCCACACACTGTCTCTTTCCTTTGAAGTACTGTCGCACCAACGGGATCATGTTGCAATCGAATGAAACCAGATCATCTTCGGCGAGGAGTCGAGATTCTGTCTGGGTAGTGATGATTACCGTTTATGTGTCTGGAGGTGCAATGATGAATGCATCAATTTACCTTCACTTTACGACATAGCATCGCTCCCACAGTTGGTGTGAGGATATAGGGTACCATCGCATATAATACCTGTTCGATTCTAATATTCATTCATGGTCCCATGACAACCCAGGAGTACATTTGTGACATCTTTTAACCATATGTGTTACCAGGCTCTCAGGTAGCGTTTTTAATAAGATATATCTCGATCACACACAGTAAGAGCGCGCAAGAAGTTTCTGCTTAATCACTAATCAAGTATATCTGATATTATGTGCGACGGCTAATTAGTCAGTATAGAACTCTGGTAGCACTAGATGCCTGGTAACAGCAACAGTGAAGAAATGGCACATCATACGATAAGCATGTATCTGGTTGCATTCGATATTTGGTAACAGCAACAGTGAAGACACAGCACACCACACGGTACATGTATGCCTCAATGCCTTCCAAAATCGCATCGTGTATTCGCCGGTATTCCACTAAAGGTGGCCCACAAAGGTTCATTCATTTCACCTCCATTCATTTGTAGTTTTTCCTGTAATAAACGATTTCTTTGCATTGATTTTATAATCACTTAAGAACGTTGCACTAATATGCATAAGTTTTCATTTGATTCTGGCAGCTTTTTCTTGGTACGTAAGTTTTTAAGGCTTTGAATGTATATAAAAGATGTACAGCTGTAAATATTGGATTTTGCAGCTTAGAAGCCAAAACCTAAATACCGAATTTATGGTCTACATATAAGACACACATATTAATTTTCTGGAAATCCTCTCTTCGCTTCGTCCTACAAAAGGAAAATTGATGTGAGATGCAAAAGCCTTAACTGAATTCATTCCGAAGTAACACGAAAGGAAGCATTCGTGACGAAAAAAGTGATAATATTTTCTTTTTTTCACTTAGTTCCTATATTAGATTTATTTAATGAATTTCATCTCAGATACGTAGTTTACATTTTCAACATTTTTAATTTCTGTTTTAATTGAGACATGTAATGATCAATTTCGTTTTTTATCATAGAGAGGTTTTAAGTTTGAATAACAAGAAGACTGGAAGCAAGACTGGAAAACGTTCGAATACGCACTGATCTATCCAGACGAAGATTGCACGCTGGTTTTAAATCCGACGCTTTCCATTCCGATGCTAATAATGATTAGAATCTTCATCCAAGTGTGGTCGTTGGAAACATGGATAAATTTTACAAGTATTGCAGCGCCCTCAAATTTCAGAGTGAAGCACCAAGAATGTACAACGGAGGTGGAAAAGTGAAATTGTCAGAATTAAATTCATTACCCGAAACATTATCAACCTTGGTTTCAAGTGACACAAGCCAATAGAAACATGCAAATTATACATAAAGAAAACATTTCATAACAAAATTATGGCAATCGAGCCGCAAAGGAATTAATACTTAGCTGTCTATTTAAATTCATCTTGAATTTCTTGGCAAGACTACAAAAGACTAAATCGCATGACAGGATTCTAAAGATAAAATAGTTTTTGAGTTTATCATCTATTAGCTGACGTTTCTAAAAGCGGCTAACGGTATGTTTATTAAAAAAATGAGGCGTTTGCTGATCGCGCATAGGCGATTAGACCTGGACAGATATAAATTTGAATGAAATATAAAACTTGATACTTGGAACCAGTACGTGTGATTTGTGTTTTATGATAATACATCATCCCCACAGAATTGAAACAGAAACTCTTTCTTTGATTTAAGTAGCATCGCTACGCAGGCCGAATAACAGCTAGTATAAGATAAAAACTGCTTTCAGGGTTAAAAAACAATTATTTGTTTTTTCCTTTGTTTACAATTGCTGCAAAACATTTTTGCTATTCAACCTATCATATTTTTTCCAGTACTTCAATAACAATCTTTATTGCTTTTAATCATCTATCAAAATAATATAAAACAATGTAAAAAATCGCTAAGAGTCTTACTGAAACACGAAGTGCCCTTAGTACTGCAACCCTACTACTGCGTTAACAATGGTTTCAATCTGACGATTTCGCTAACCAATTCAAAAGTTGTTTTTATATCTCTTGGAGACCTTTAGAAATGGAACTCTTGAAAGATAGCTTTTCATCACTTGTTACTAAATTTCTTATCAGCAATAAACCATTCCATATGAAATTAACGTTTAAGCCGACTTTTCTTTTTATCGAAATCAGTGGACACATTATCCAATAAAGTAATAACATACAGTATAAGTAACAATTTTTAAAGATTTTATTGGTATGCTTCAATTGTTCTTAAAATAATTCTTTCTAGTATGTTACGGAGTGTTAAAAATCACCCGGCAATGTATGAAACAATTAACATTTCATACACTTCATATGCATGTTATACATGTCAAATGACAAACCGGCAAAGTTATGAAATACATCTCCGATTAGTTTTGAATACCCATAATTTAACACATTCATATATAATCCATATTTAATCCTTGCAATGAATACATTTATTCCATAAATGCATACATTTTCATACATTATTTCTGTTATAAGAAAGTCGTAAACCGTTTTCGTCATTCTGGCACTAAAACCGGAAAAGAAACTAAATACGTAGCTGTGTGGTTGTGCACACAGCAAAATAACTTATCGCACTGAAAGTCCAATGTAGAGAAAATACATTTTCTCGGACACTTAATTGTATTTTAACGATGCATCTATGCCATATCTCAGTTGTCATAGCCATTAAGTTTTGAGCACGATGAGAATCATTCGCACTAGGAAAAACATTAGAAAATGCTCTATACAATCGCAAAGCGATATTCTTCCAAGTACTTAACTTCTGCACGAATACGCTATGCATTTGGGCTACACTTAAAATTCCGATATTGACATTTATTAGCTCAAAAAGGACGTTCGTCCGGAATGGGATATTAGTCTCCAAATGGCATTTTGCATTGAATCATTATAAATGATGTATCACTTTTCAAATTGTTGCCACAAAATTTTATCATCCTGTATTGAATTTAAAAAATTAAATAATGAAGAAGCTGCATGAATGTATGCACGTTTCCCGAAGTGTAAAAAAACAAAGGTGCCTAGAGTATCCAGTTCTGAATAACGTAGTCCTCCACCCGAATAAGGGCACGTCGTGTCATGGAAGCGTCTTTCATATTAATGGCGGCTTCGTTTACCTCTTTTCAACAAGGAAAAAACGGAATTTTCCTGCATTTCATTTAAACATATTGATTTAACAGTTCACGATTTTTGAATTAAATCTACTTCGTCGATAGCGCATAAACCACAATAGAGAAATTGCACTCTTTAAAGTTCACTATATTTATTTACCGCAGCCGCACTTCGGCGCTAGGTTCACTTAACAGCAATACATCTCATTCATTTTATAATTCAGAATGAGCAAAAATTATAGCATCGGAAGAATTACGAAAAGTTCTATTTAAATACTATAATAAATCCCAAACGATGTATAAAAGAAATTAAATAAAAAAATAGTTTTTCACAGAAGATTCAGAGCCGCCTACCTAATGCGCATCAGCTACTAATTAGTTTAATTCTCAGTTCGCGATAAGGCAAAAATACATAAAAATTCAAAATATTTTCATTAAAACTTGAAAGATATAGAAAAACACAAAACATTAAGTACAGTTAAAACAATTTTTACAATTAAAATTACAGTTCGTGCACAAAAACCAGCTAATAACTTAAATGATAATTCCAGAATGAATCAAATATTTAATTCACAATAATAAAAGAAGACGTTGCTTTATTGTTGCAAAGATTAGTTTCTCTAGATTGGAAACAAATGCTCTCTTCTGCTAAGATTCAAATGTAAACAAATATGGCCGCTATCATAACCAAAAATTAGGCTTAGCAGCACTTAAAAAACTTTTAAATTGTTGATAATTCCACAATTATTGCAGGCAGGTTTACTAAGGGCATAAAAATTCTAACCGAAAGATAAGAACAGCCTAATTCAGTCATTTTTAAAGCAAAAAAATGCACAATTTACAAACTTATAAGAATAAAGAAACTCAGCTCACTGAGCCGAGTGACAGAATGGATATATACGTATATTTATATACTTTTGGTGCGGCCGATTGCAAGCAAAATGCACGGTGGACATCTACATGTTATAGCAGCTCTATATACAAAATTTCAACGCTCTGTAGTTACTCGTTTTTGAGTTATGCGAGATACATACGTACGTTCGCACAGACGCCACGAAAAAAATCTTTTCAGAATTTATTTTAAATCAGTTTTATAATCATTTTGGGGAAAAACACTCAAAAACATCCTTAACTTGCATTCGATAGCGGTCAAAATATATATTGTTACGAAATTCACATTTATTTGGTTATTTATTTAGAATTGTAATTAAAATTCCTTTTTTTATTTCCCCGTGCAACGCAGACGATTTTTGAAGAAAAAACTACGTCAAAAAAAATTTTTAAAAAAAATAAATAATAGCAATAAAAATAAAAGAGCGCGTGCATTTAATGTTTAACAAATAAATATATCGTAATTACTGTTGCCATCCAGAAAAATTTAGAAAAATCGTGATTGTTCTACTGATAATTAAAAAGCTTATAAAAGCCGACGTGAAACACCTCATCTCAGTTGTTGTAGTTATTGTTGTTGCTGTTATACTTGTAGCTGTAAAAAGCGATTTGCTGTTTGTTTACTTAATGCTGTATTGATTGTCGCGATTTCGCTGTGAGATAGAACTATTTTATCTGTTTTGAACTGAGTTTTTGCTAAACGTTTGAGATATTGTGATATTGTCCGAAGATTTGTGAAGAAATATTTCAGCATTTTAATTTATTTCTTGTGGAAAGAATAAATTTTTGTTAACTTTTTACGACTTGTGCATTCAATATATAACGAACCCGTACCCACGTAACAATTTTTGGTGTCAGGAGTGGGATATTTTGAATGCCATTAACTAGAGCAATGGAAGAACAATTAAGGCAATTTATGGCAGCCTTTGCTGCATTTAAAGATGAGATGAAAGATTCTGTTAAAGAAGAGATGAAATCCGTTAAAGAAAAGATGGAAGCTTGTCAAGAAGAGATGAAAGCTGGTCAAGAATCTGTTAAAGACGAAATGAAGGCTGTTCAAGAATCTGTAAAAGATGAAATGAAGGCTGTTCAAGAAAAGATGGAGGAATCTGTTAAGCAAGAAATGAAGGCTGTTAAGGCAGAAATGAAAGTTGGTCAAGAGGAAATAAAAAGGGAAATCACCTGCATAATAGAAAACAAATTTGAAGGTATAGAAAACAGAATTGACACGGTTGAAAACAGAGTTGGAGAAATTGAAGAAAGAGTTTCTGCCGTTCAACACCAAATCGAACAACAAATTGAGGACAAAGTTTCTGCAGTTGCGAAAGAAGTTGATACTTTAAAGAAATTCGTAGCGACGGCAGGAAGCAATTCGGATAGTTTTAAATTTCTACCCATGAGTGCTCGTCCTTCTCTGAAGCTATCGACATATGATGGGAAGACCTCCTGGCAAGTGTATAAGACACAATTTTCTATAGTTGCGGAAGCAAATGGATGGGATTCCCAAGCTAAGGCCTGTCACCTTGCGGCTTCTCTGAGAGCAGACGCAGCGGACATCCTTCAAACTCTTCCCGAAAACAAAAGGCTAGATTTCGAAGCTCTGTCCGGTGCTTTAGAGCTGCGTTTTGGAGAGAAGTGTTTAAAAGATTACAGCAGGCTGCAGTTAAAATCCCGTCAACAGAAGCCTACGGAAACACTTCAGGAGCTCGCCACGGATGTTGAAAGGCTGTCCCACCTCGCCTTTTCGGAGTGCCCGACAGAAACAAGAGAAATCCTGTCCCTGCAATACTTCATCGACGGCATCCGGGATCCTGAAATACAGAAAGCACTGCGAATGGCTGATGTGAAGGACATAAAAAGTGCTCTGGTGTATGCCATCAAATTCGAGGCAGCACAGCAAGCCACTCGTAGAGACCGCCACTCAATCAGAGCTGCTCACATACAAGAACCAGTGGATCCAATGACTGCTCGCCTAGACGATTTAACCAGAAAGGTCAATGCTTTGACACGGAATACTGGTGACAAGAAACCATTCGTAAAGTGCTGGACCTGTGGTGCTGAAGGGCACATTTGAAGAAACTGCAGAACACCCCAGGGCACGGATGATAAGACCGCGCCTCTCAAGAAGGAGGGAAACTAATTCGTGGCTATCTCGCGGGGCGGAGGTTGCCAGATAATGAAAAGCCCCAGTTTAAAGCGCTTCAGATTTCTGCAGTGAGTGGCGGCAATAACGGAATTTTCATCATGGGAGAAATCAATGGAATTCCTTGTAACATGACGATCGACACTGGAGCCAATGTTACCATCATTCGAAAAGATTTGGCTCAACAACTCGAAGGTAAACTTATCTGGACGCCGCCCTGCGTTACCCTCCAGACTGTGTCCGGCGAGAAGATCAATATAGAAGGGAAATTAAACGTTAACATCACCTTTGGAAGTGCCGCTTACCATCACACAGCATATGTAGCAGAAATTACAGACCCTTGCATACTCGGACTGGACTTTTTAAGGAAATACAATTTTTCGTTGGACTTAAAAAATAACGAACTGGATTCTGCCTCTGAGGACATAGCTTTATTCGGGATTAATGATGAAGGAGTGAAATCTATCCACAAAATCATAGCTCAAGACGATATCACAATACCGGCAAGAACAGAAATTTTACTTCCTGGATCCATAGACGAAAATAGAAATTTCCGCTACGGCGTCATGGAATATCCCAAGAATTGTAATAGCCCTAAAGGAGCATTAATTGCCTCAGCACTCGTCCACCTATCGGGGACCGTTATCCCGTCAAGAGTTGCCAATGTAACTGATAAGGCGAGAGGTATTAAGAAAGGTGAAGTGATTGCAGAATGTACTCCAAAAACCAGCGTTGAAAGAAAAAGGAATATCTCAAAAACCGTGTCTTCAGACAACATTATATCGGAGTTATTAAAGAATGCGCAATTAAACGATGAGGAAAAGAATGTTGCCGAGCGTGTCATTAAAGATCTTCAAGATGTTTTCTCCCGCTCGTCTTCTGACGTGGGTCGAACCAGTTTAACTCAGCATAGAATCGATACTGGTGATCATCCACCAATCAAGCAACATCCAAGACGTCTGCCGATTGCGAAACAGAAAGAGGTACGAACACTTTTAAAGGACATGCAAGAAAGCAATGTCATCGAGCCTTCAGCAAGTCCCTGGGCATCTCCCATCGTCCTGGTTAAGAAGAAAGACGGGTCAACTAGATTTTGCGTTGATTATCGCCGGTTGAACGAGTTTACGAAGAAAGACAGTTACCCTCTTCCTAGAATTGACGATATTCTGGATACTCTTTCTGGAAGCAAGTGGTTCTCGACACTTGATTTAAAGAGTGGATATTGGCAGGTAGAAATACATCCTGATGACCGAGAAAAGACGGCATTTACTACAGGACAAGGACTTTGGCAGTTCAAGGTGATGCCGTTTGGACTATGTAATGCGCCAGCTACATTCGAACGTCTAATGGAGACTGTTTTAAAAGGTCTTTCATACGAAGCCTGTCTGATATACCTGGATGACATCATCATCGTCGGGAAGAGTTTCGAAGAACATTTGGAAAATCTTAGAAAGGTGCTTCAGAAACTGAAAGAAGCCAATCTGAAGTTGAGTCCCGCTAAATGCAAATTATTCAGACAGGAAGTGACTTACCTCGGACATGTCATCTCTGCTGAAGGTGTGCGCACGGATCCTGAAAAAGTGTCAGCAGTTAAACACTGGAGACGTCCCGAAAATGTCCACCAGCTGAGAAGCTTTCTAGGCCTTTGCACCTACTATAGGAAATTCGTGAAGGATTTTTCATCCATTGCGAGACCCCTTCACAAGCTGACAGAGAGCAAGCAAAAGTTCGTGTGGACAAAAGAATGTGAGGATGCATTTAAGAATCTGAAGAAAGCCTTAACATCTGCTCCAATCCTGACGTATCCTCAGCTCGACAGACCATTTATTCTCGACACGGATGCGAGTAATGAAAGTGTCGGCGCTGTTCTGTCCCAAGAAACAGAGGGCCAAGAACGTGTAGCGGCTTACTGGAGCAAGTGCCTATCTAACCTGGAGAGGAATTACTGTGTCACCAGGAAAGAGTTGCTCGCCATAGTCAAAGCCGACATTTCCATCATTATCTATACGGCATCTATACGGCAAAACATTTCCATCATTATCTATACGGCAGAAAATTCCTGCTCCGCACAGATCATGCATCATTGGCCTGGCATTTAAATTTCAAGAATCCTGACGGTCAGATAGCCAGGTGGATACAGAGACTCCAGGAATATGACTTCACTATCCGTCATCGCAAGGGACTGTCGCACGGATCGCATTGTCTAGAAGACCTTGCCCAGAAAACTGCCGATATTGTTCCAGGGTCGAAGCTAAATACCAACTGGTTAATCCAGTCGCACGGCAAATTACAACATCAACATCGGCTGATCCAGAACCATGGAGTGACAAGGAAATCAGGAAAGACCTGATGGAAGACTGTGATATTAAACCCATAATTGAGTTAATGGAGACCTCAAACAGAAAACCTACCTGGCAGGACATTTCGAGCTATAGTCCCACGAGAAAACAATATTGGGCTCTCTGGGACTCACTCCATATTCGAAACGGCGTCTTGTAAAGACATTCCGATTGCAGCTGCTACTCCAAAGATGCCAGACGTCCTTAAAGAACTACAAAGTAGCCCTGCAGGAGGTCACTTCGAGTAATGAAGACCTTGCAGAGAGTTCGGGAGCGTTTCTACTGGAATAATGGAAAGGATGACGTGCAGAAGTGGTGCCGATCTTGCGATGCCTGTGCAAGTAGCAAAGGACCGAAGAAACGCAGCCGGAGGAAGCTGGAACGTTACAATGTCGGAGCACCTTTTGAATGTTTCGCCTTTGACATCTTAGGACCTCTGCCACGAACTGCTGATGGCAACAAATACATCTCGTTGTCATTGATTACTTCACTAAGTGGCCTGAACCCTATCCTATTCCGGATCAAGAGGCTGTCACAGTAGCAGAAATGATGATACAGCAGTGGAATTCCAGGTTCGGAGTTCCTCTTCAGTTACATTCCGATCAGGGAAAGAATTTTACCTCGGCTGCAGTCAAGGAATTCTGCAAGCTACTCGGCATTGACAAAACCCAAACGACGCCTTTACATCTCCAGTCGGACGGTATGGTAGAGTGCTTTAATCGAACCATCCTCAATAACCTCTCATTAGTGGTTTCCAGAAAACAACAGGACTGGGACAAGAAGTTGCCACTATTTTTACTGGCTTACCGCAGTGCTGTGCACGAGACTACCGGCTATTCCCCATCTCAGATGCTCTTCGTTCGTGACCTTCGTCTGCCATGTGATCTTTTGTTTGGTGCCCCTGCGGATGCACATTCATCGCCTGAGGAATACATTCAAGATCTCCAGGCCCGGTTTGAAGTGATGCACAACTCTGCACGAGAGCGAGCCAACTTGGCGACGAAGACCCGCTACGACACGAGAGCTACTGGACATCGTTTCAACGAAGGAAACAAGGTGTAGTTATGGAATCCGACTCGTTGAAAAGGACTTTCTCCGAAACTACAGTCACCTTAGGATGGTCCTTACACAGTCCTAAACAGGCTGAACGACGTCGTGGTTCGGATCCGTAAGTCATCGAACTCTAAACCTAAACTCGTTCATTATGACAGGTTAGTTCATTACAATGGCCATAGTACATAGTGTATATAGTTGTAAATAATAATGTAAATAGTATAAGACCATGGTCCTATTTGTATTTAGTATTTGATTTGTATTTGTTAAATATTAGTATTTGATAAGCATTTGTATTTAATAGCATTTGTATTTGCTAGTATTTGTACTTGGTATCTGATAGTATTTGAATTGTATTTAGCGTTGGATAGAATTTAATTTGCTGAAAGTCACTTATTGGAATTATTGTTTATTTTGTTATTATAAAGTAATGTTTATTATAGCACTGAGGCCTTAGTTGTAAGTTCGGCTTCATGTCCAAGGATTGTACTGCACGAGACGTGCAGTCCTTGGGAAGGGGGCAATGTTACGAAATTCACATTTATTTGGCTATTTATTTAGAATTGAAATTAAAATTCGTTTTTATTTCCCCGTGCAACGCAGACGATTTTTAAAGAGAAAACTACGTCAAAAAAAATAAAAAAAATAAATAATAGCAATAAAAATAAAAGAGCGCGTGCATTTAATGCTTAACAAATAAATATCTCGTAATTACTGTTGCCATCCAGAAAAATCTAGAAAAATCGTGATTGTTCTACTGATAATTAAAAAGCTTATAAAAGCCGACGCTTATAAAAACGACACCTCATCTCAGTTGTTGCAGTTATTGTTGTTGCTGTTATTCAAGCTGTAAAAAGCGATTTGCTGTTTGTTTACTTAATGCTGTATTGATTGTCGCGATTTCGCTGTGAGATAGAACTATTTTATCTGTTTTGAACTGAGTTTTTGCTAAACGTTTGAGATATTGGGATATTGTGCGAAGATTTGTGAAGAAATATTTCAGCATTTTAATTTATTTCTTGTGGAAAGAATAAACTTTTGTTAACTTTTTACGACTTGTGCATTCAATACATAACGAACCCGTACCCACGAAACAATATTTTCGTTGAAATATGGTACCCGAAATTTTACGCGATTACAATACTTATTCGTACAAGAAAGTAAAAAGACTTTTCTTTTTTTTTATTCTCATAGCAATAATAGACGATGTAAAATTATAAACCATACCTTTTTAGTTCATTCATTCTTTTCAGGATAGTTTTTCTCATCGCTTCCTTTAGATAAACTATCCTTATTAGACAAGAACTGCCCGTTATTATGAAAGTAAATTCTAAATTTAAAAATTTGGACTGAAACTAAATAAAATAATGAAATTTAAAAGCTTTTTGTTAAGACAAAATACCGAGGCTGAAATTGAAGGAAGTAGTATGAAATGTACTCATTACAGATAATTTGTGTCCTGCTAAACTACTAATAATTTGTCTCTTATATTGCTATATTTTTATTTATTATATGCTAAAATAGATGCAGACAGCCATTCGCAATATCTATTTGATTTTCTTCAAAATATTTTTAGTCTTTTTAAGGTATCCGACTACATTCAGCAGCCAATTTTAGGAAAATAGTAAAAAAAAGTCTTTTATTAGTATTATTTACTAGAATACTACTTAAAATGATACAATCAGATGATAATTATATTGTCAATGTATAATTTGGGTTTTTTTCTTGCATTATGGATTTAAAATATGTTAAATTTCAGGAAAAAAGTATTTATCAGTATTTTGCTTGCATTTTTATCCGTTTTATTAATTAAGATATAAGGAATTAAATGGATTATAATCTCAATGATAAAGTAAAATATGTATTAAATATTCCTGTTTGAGTACATGAACTAACAATTTTTTGGGAAATTTTTGTTTTTATTTACAAAACTGTGTGAAAAATTTTAGATATCTGCACAGACCTAAACGTTTTGTTCATTTAATTCATAAGATTTCAGAAAGTTTCATAAATTTTTATAGCAATATTTTAAATATATATATATATATTTTTTCTAACAGCATAGTTGAAAAAATGAAGTTTTCAGGTTAATGTAATACAAACACAAACAAAAGGGGAAAAAATGTTGCCAAATGAGAAAATTAAATTGCGAAACTAAACTTGTTCTCGAAACTTAATAACAAACAGAAAGGTTCAGAATCATCTTCTGAACATCACCAAAAGTATTCAAATGAAAACTTCTGATTTAAAGTTATGTATATCTGTCTGTGTACCTTTAGAAATCAGAAGAAACAAACAAGAATAGCCATAATTCTATTTCTAACGCGTGGAGGGACAAAATAAAAGTATTTTTAGGAAGCTTAAGGTAAAGGTTTAAAATAAATAATAATTGTTTTTGAAATATTTCATCAAAATTGACGATTAGAATGCAGTCAGGTACCTTAATACTCTCATGAAATAATTTTTTTCTTTTGAATTACTAACATCATGTTTCAAAACAAATTTTAACTCTAAATTAACAATCGATACATTTGTTATTAGTATAAAAATAAACAAAAATACAGAAAATGCAAGATTAATAACTTCAGTTACACATTGTTGGCGAAACTGCTTATAGAAGGGTTTATCAATTTATTTTTTACGTTAAACAGTAAAATACCGATACTCTATTTATTTAACTTACGCAACATACTAGTATTTATAAATGAATATAATTATAATGCATTTGAATTAAAATTAAATGTTTTCGTCGTTTTGAAGAATGATAGCAATGTAGTGATAATATGAAAATGTCTGCAAGCAGGGCATTTTTAAAAGACATTTACAGTAAGTATACCGTGACTTGTTGTTCAGAGTAACGTTTCTTGCAATTCAGGCTAGTATTAAATTCATGACTTTCACTGAAATACTGAATTTAAAACTACTCTTTCAAATGATACGTCTCACTCGTATCTGATAGGAGGCTGAATTATTGATTTTTACATTTTTTTTTCCTACTTGCTATCAATCATAGTTCATAAAAGTGTTGGTGACAGTAAAAGATTAAACAGTCAGTTTTGAGTTTGCGGCAGTATTATGACCTGTCAAAGAGTTGTCGAAGGTTATAGTCATAGGTTATGGAGTTTGGCACTTTACGCCTTTGACAGCTGTCTTATTAGATGCAAACAAAATCTTCTGTTGCAGATATTATATTAAGATTTTTCAACTGAAATAAACAGGATGTTCTGATGGAAATAGAATTTTGAATCTTAAAAAATATCTTTTTCGAAGCCATTGTACATTTCTTCAACAAAAGTACTATTTCCTCGTGCTTGACAAGAACTCTCAACTATCAGAAGCATAGAAATGCAGAAAAAAATCCGAATAACTCCGAGTGAAATTTAACAAAATTTGATACAGTATTTATGAAATATTTAGTACGCTAATTATTAAATTAACTTTTAAAATTTTTGGTTTTTGATTAATTATTAATTAAAGGAAATACTGCTTCAGTTCAAACGATTTTCTTAATCCAAAATTCAACACGTGACTTTTTGGTTCGATAGTAAACACCGTACTACTGCATTATTGGCAATGAAATTAGTAAAATCGGACTCGTCACTCTGCTTTATTAGTGAACTGTAAAACTGGCAGATCAGGCTATAAGATCCACTGATAGTATTTCTAATTTAATATCGTCATCACCTTTGTAAGTACTTATGAGAAATTTTACTGTTAACGAAAAATGTTAAAAATGTTATCCTTTTTTAAAAATTCATAGAACAGCAAGAAAGGAATATTACTATTACCGAGTAAAGATTTTTCTTCCAAAATAAAGTATGATAAAGATTCTAAATGCCATGAGAGCTCAATTCAAATCAGACATAAAACATATCAAAATCGTTGCAATTAATTAAAAATTAAATTAGTATTAAAACGAAAGTTTTTAATTCTTAACCTTTAAACCGAACTAAATATACAAGCTCTAAATTGTTTTGATCATGTAATGACATTATCCTTAAATGCGTGTCAGAAATAAATATTTCTACATATGTAATTAACATTTAAAGAATATTATAAAATCATATAAATTTTATCTTTATACCCTATTGAAAACCGCAACACTTGCTGAGATTACCTTAAAGTATGGTATTTCGACTGTTTAACGCCTTTAATTCAGATATCAATGTAATTATTTTCCTACGTGCTGATAAAACTCCATGCTCTATTCATCGCTATAGTTACACAGGGTTTGAGAGAAACATAGCTACGGGCTGTATTTTGTTAAATATTATTTTTCAGATATGCACTTCCAGTTATATAGTTTCTTAAAATATCGTGGATTAAAAAAAAAGTCATCACTGTTAGTTGGAATGTTGTATAAAAATAAAATCTGAATTTTTCATATCACTTTCCCTTTCTTCAGCTTTTCCCTGATAAAACTAGGTTCTTTTCTGAATGAGGAATTACGATGCTCATTAAAAGAAAGCAAGAATTGATCAAACAAAGCGGGCAATATGCTATTGACTGCTTATTGGTCTTTATTTAAACTCACCACGCTTCGTGAAATATATCACCGTCATGGAAAGTTTAAATCTGATATACAGTATCTTCTGCCACACGCGGCCTGTCTGCTTTATATGAAGCCAGTGGCTGAAAACATAGCAATGAAGTACAGTCTCATTTATGATCTAAGAAGGAGCAAGTAAAGATCTTAAAATGTAAACAGTGCTATTGACTTCAAAACGGTATGCTTATTAGCTTTCAGGATTTCATAATCCATAAGTTCAAAATAACAGCAACCTTATTACACTATTAACTTGGGACGGGGAATTGAACATTGCAATACTGACATTCATTGCACACTAGTATAGATGTTTCATGATGTAGATTTAGACGCTGGTATAATACTCAAGATAACATTTCTAGTGGAAGTTGTTTGAGACAGAAATTTTGTTGATTGTTAATGCAAAATAAACAGAAACCAATTTTTCATAGACAATTCATTTTGATAATGTTTTAGCATGGATGGTACAGAAAAAGGGTAATTACAAATACAGATTTTCTTAGCTTTACGAAACTATTATTAGTTTCTGAGAAAGCATTTTTATGAGCCGAAATGACTCAAAACGTAGAAACCATTATTTTAAGCAGGTAAATCTTTTATTTCTTCCCAGCAGACAAAAACAAATAAACTAAATTAAAGTAAGGTACATAAGTATGCAAAATAATATTAAAATGTAATACCACGTGTGTCCAATAATGCAAAATATCTCATGAAACCTGGAATGGGAAGAGAGAATAATACACTAAAAATGTACCCAAAACTAAGAGGAGTAATATGCGTAATGCTGTTTGTTGCCACTCCTATGAAGTTTACTATTTCCTGTTTGCTAATATTTAATTTTTCATAATTTCGATCTATGAATCTGGCAACCAGGTCTGTTTTGAATTAAGCGATCGGGGAATTCCCGTTCTATCTTCGCAGCATTTAAGATACGATACGTAAGTTATTAAATGTTATTCATCTTCGTGATGTACGGATCATTAGATCATTATGTTAAACTCTGTATGTAAATAGCCTCTTTAATCTCTCTATGTTTGTGAAGTGAAATAAATTGGATATTAAACGAAGTCAGAATTTGAATCGAATACAAGTGGCGTCCGAACGACAGAACTGTACTCTGCACTGAGAAATCAGAAGTGGCTAAATTCAAGTTACTTTAATGAAGGTAAACATGTTAATTTCTGAATTTATTTAACTTTTGATTGCTTCTGAGTTATTTATAAAAGTTTGTTTCGTGAAGAGTTTTTTATGTTCATGTAATACTTACATACGTTTAAGAATTACGTTTACATTCGAAATACGTTATATACGTTTAAGAAGTACGTTTACATTCGAAATACGTTATATACGTTTAAGAAATACGTTTGATATACGTGTAAGTAAAACATGACTTCAGAAAAAACGCAGGCTGAGCAAGCAAAACTGGAAACTAAGTTACGAGGTGAAAGAACTAATTTACGCCGTCTCTTTACCACAGCGGCGAATACGTTTAATGATATTCATCGTAAAATTGATGTTGAAAAGGACATTCACGTACAGTTTTGCAAAGTTGTTGAGAAAGCAGAGCGTTTATTTAAAGTAGATGAAGAAATTAAAAAATTAATTAGTTTTACGGATGAAGAGTATGATGCAATGGAATCTTACAGAGATAAATTTACTGAAGTACGAGTTATATACGAGAAGAATTATAATCAATATAATGAAAGTAAATCTGTAATTTCTAATAAGGTTGCATCTGATAACTTAAAACTTCCCAAATTACGTCTTAAGGAGTATGATCTTATGCCTAGATCATGGGTTGCATTTTGGGGTCAGTTTTCTCGAGTTCATGAAGATGAAAATTTAAGAGAAGAAGATAAATTTCAGTATCTGCTTTCTTCGTTAAAACCAAAAACTAAAGCACGCGATATAGCGGAAAGTTACCCACCTTCTAAGGATAACTACGCGAAAGTTATTGAACATTTAAAGTCCCGATTTGGCAGAAAGGACTTATTGATTGAAGTTTACATTCGAGATCTTTTGGCATTAGTAAATAACAAATCAGTCATCAAGTTAGCTGATTTATACGATAAACTTGGTTCCTATCTACGAGCGTTAGAGACATTGGGTGTGACAACATCGAATTACGCAGCAATGCTGTATCCTGTTGTGGAATCATGTCTTCCGACTGAAATTCTAAAGGCTTGGGACAGATATAGACTCAACAGAGAAGTCGAGGAAGGAGAACAAATCCTCGCAAAGGAGAAGATTCTGGAAAATTTGATGTCTTTCTTACGTCATGAAGTAGAGGGTGAAGAGCATCGGGTTTTAGCAGAAAATGCGTTCGGAAGTGGTACGAAACGAAAGGAATTCCAAAAACCAGTTCAACGAGATGAACCTACTGCTGCTACTCTAATTTCGAACACATCTGGAAGAAAAATTAGTTGTATATTCTGTGACCGTCCTCATCCAAGTCAGGATTGTCAAAAATTGTCGACAATAAATTACGATGACAGAAAGTCCCAAGTTATGCGACGGAAATGCTGCCTTGTTTGCCTTAAGCCTGGTCATATGGCAAAAGGGTGTCACAGTAGTGTAAAATGTTTGATTTGTGGACGGAGGCATTACGCGTTACTTTGCCCAGATTTAGGTAAAGATATTAACTCTTCATCAAAGGACAAAGTCGCAGAAGAAAAGCAAAAATCTACCAAGACGCTGTTGACAAATCTTCCCTCAGAACGTGAAATTTATTTGAAAACAATCATGATCAGACTACGGCACAGAGGCAAGGAAATCTGTGCACGAGCCTTAATGGATGATGGATCACATCGTTCCTATATTGAGAAGAGCTTAGCTGCTGAATTAAATCTTTCCCCTTCCGGAAAGGAAATGTTATCTCAAGGACTGTTTGGCGGAGGAATTACTCCGGCTGCTGAGCATACGAAATATGTTGTAACCATTGAAAGTTTAGATCGAAAGTATTCTACTTCAATGTCTCTGCTCGATCAACCGAAGATTTGCTCTACGTTACCCAGAATACGTGATGAAACATTACTTGTTGAACTTGCTTCTCGAGGAATAAAACTGACAGATGTCGGAAGAGATTCGCCACCTATAAGAATTCTTCTAGGAGCTGACGTACTTGGAAGCATTTTGACAGGAAGAATTGAAGTACTTACATCTGGTATTTCAGCCGTGGAAACTTTATTAGGTTGGACAATTTTAGGACTAGGTAAGAAAAAACAAGTGGTCAATATGGTCACGTTAAACCTCCAAAATTTTGAGCTGCCAAAGATGTGGGATTTCATTCAAAGGGAATGTGCTTTAGTGAAAATCAAATGGATATTTAGCCCTCCGTCTGCCCCATGGTACGGTGGATTTTGGGAAAGAATGGTTCGTTGTATCAAGGAACTTCTTCGAAAGTGTTTAGGAAAATCCTGTGTCACATATGAAGAAATGTTGACATTGCTCACTGACTGTGAGGCCACAATAAATGGACGACCACTGACATATTTGTCAGACGATCCTAACGAACTGAGACCTCTTACGCCTGCTCACTTTATTCAAGATTTAGGCGAGCGAGAAACTGTTGATTTGGACTTAATTGACTCTCAGCATTTATTGAAACGTGTACGTTACCTTCATAACTTACGGCTAAATCTACGAAAACGTTTCTATAAAGAATATCTAGGAGAATTGGTAAGAAGTCCAAAGTCATCTTCACGGAGAAAGACGATTTCTCCAGGAGAAATTGTCCTAGTGGAGTCAAAGAACCCAAATAGGATAAATTGGCCTTTAGCACAGGTAATTGAACTGTTTCCTGGCAAAGACAATATTGAACGTGTTGCGAAACTACGAGTAGCCAATGGTGAAATCATACGACCCCTTCAACGAATCTTCCCTTTGGAGCTTACTTCTGCCGACAACTTCATAAAAATGTCTCAGAAAACCGAGACTGCACCAGAGACAGAGTCATGTGAAAACGAGGTTCCTAAAAATATAAGGGTAACTCGAAGTGGTCGCCGAGTAGTACCTGTAAAACGCATGGACTTATGAACTGTTATTGACTTTTTTCCCTAGTACTTAATAACTATAATGCCAGTTTATATATTTATTGTTTTTAATGTCATTTCACATGTTTATAATTCTTAGTTCAACTTCATTTCATGTATTACAATTTATATCTGCTATATATGAGTATTATTTCGTTTTGTATTGCTTTAAGGTAAATTTGCCTGCAATACAAAAGGTGGGAGGATGTTGCCACTCCTATGAAGTTTACTATTTCCTGTTTGCTAATATTTAATTTTTCATAATTTCGATCTATGAATCTGGCAACCAGGTCTGTTTTGAATTAAGCGATCGGGGAATTCCCGTTCTATCTTCGCAGCATTTAAGATACGATACGTAAGTTATTAAGTGTTATTCATCTTCGTGATGTACGGATCATTAGATCATTATGTTAAACTCTGTATGTAAATAGCCTCTTTAATCTCTCTATGTTTGTGAAGTGAAATAAATTGGATATTAAATGAAGTCAGAATTTGAATCGAATAATGTTTTAGCATGGATGGTACAGAAAAAGGGTAATTACAAATACAGATTTTCTTAGCTTTACGAAACTATTATTAGTTTCTGAGAAAGCATTTTTATGAGCCGAAATGACTCAAAACGTAGAAACCATTATTTTAAGCAGGTAAATCTTTTATTTCTTCCCAGCAGACAAAAACAAATAAACTAAATTAAAGTAAGATACATAAGTATGCAAAATAATATTAAAATGTAATACTACGTGTGTCCAATAATGCAAAATATCTCATGAAACCTGGAATGGGAAGAGAGAATAATACACTAAAAATGTACCCAAAACTAAGAGGAGTAATATGCGTAATGCTGTTAATATATATCACTTTATTAGTAAATTTCTGCTATTCGAAATACGAGCACACAGAAAATCTTAGAAGTGGTAGTTGTGACGATGCTGCGTTAAGCTGAGTCTTCAGAGATTCATAAAATAAAACGCAATAAACAAAAATATATGACACAGAGAAATGTCATTTTCATCCGCTAGGACATTAAGTCTACAGTTTCCATAATTGCTTACCCTAATGTTGAAAACTGATGTTAATAGTCTGCAATGGCTGAAGTAAGGCTTCAAATACAACAGTAAATTTGATTATTTAGACTGGCACACCTTTCCTATCGTATAGCTTTTCGTCAGCAATCAAAATATCCTACCATGATATTCCGAATGTTTTTTTCATATATATATTCATACTTATTTTTCATACTTGCGTATATTTACACTATATCATCAGTTTGTTTCTTGTTCATGTTTGTACCTTTTTTTTATAGTATCGGTAATTTTCTACATTAACACTATGTTCATTTAGAGATTTATTTGCCTTGCAAAGTTTTATATTATAATCTACCAAACTGATGACAGGAAATTTTAAGTTTCGATAAATATCTACATACGCTAAATTGAAATTAATATCAGATTGCTGGCGTTACACACTGCAAATTAACTTTTACATTATTTAATATTTCTACTTGAATAAAAATCAAATATGAATAAGTGAAATTAATAAAAAAAGAATGCATTTTTTAATTTGTTCTCCAAGTAATACGAAAAGGTAAGGGAATTCAAGCAAGGAAATCAAACTGAAGTTAATCATGCGAATGTTAATTAAAATATTTTTTTTCATAAAATTCCGGGAAGAGTTGTTTGCTGTTCAAAGTAATATTTTAATTAAACGAAGGAAATAAAAAGGCATGATTTAATCCAATTAAATAGGACACTGATTATAACGAAAATCTTTTAATTTTTCTAAAATATATGCTTTTTAAGACTAGCAGTTCATGTTTTCTAGATATTTTCAAATGTTATCTTTAATAATATTAGAAATATTATGCATGCTTTAAAGAAAGTATGAAAGTACGGTTAAATTCCTTCTTCCGTAAGAGTAAAAATTCAAAACACAAACTTCCGCAGATATCTGATCTTTTTCAATACACGTGCTTTAAATTATATTTTAAATTAAAACTGCAGTAACATATAAAATGCTAAACAATGCAGATACGACTCACTTCTTAACATAGCATTTGCAAAACGCATAACATAATTGTTCTGCAAAAGAAAATTATTTTGTTCTTCAGACAGCAAAAAGCTTTGTTCTTAAGTGTTCGACAAGATGATGGTGCTCTCATAACATTAGATCAAGAAAAGGCAATGAAATTTTGTAAGACATTTTTAATACAACAATAGAGTGAAACTTTAAGTCCATTGTCTTATAAGAATTCATTATACTGGTATATGAGTCAAGCATAAGATTATGAATGGAGTTATAAAATACGTAACGAATTACCACATTTTCCCATATGTACATTTTGTAAATTATTAGCATATTTGACTGACAGATGGAAGATTCGTGGTCTGAATCCTGGTAAAGGCACCAAAGATTTTCTAAGTCTTCTGGTCTCAAATGTTCAGTGGGTGCAAGCAATCCCAAAAGACAGTAGTTCAACCTTAAAAAACACTTTACGAAAAAAATGGCGCAGTATACAACCACAGTTGACAGCTGCCGGAAGATGGAGATACCAACATTCTATCTAAAAGTTGGGTGGCATTGTCTCACCTCTCCGCACTTAGGAAATACATCAAATAAAATTGTAAGATATTTTTGCCGTTGTGACTCAGGATATAATTACATAATTTTCATAATTAATAATTTCAGATGGTCAAATTACTTTATAAATGTTAAATCTTACTCTAGCTACTGTTCCTGTTAACAATTAATTAATTAATTAATTAAAAAGTAATAAAACGAAGTTTAAAATTTTTTTTAGTTATGTAACGAGGTCGGCTCCGAGTTTTGCAAAGTTATGGATAATCCATGTGATCTTTGCCGGCAGATGGCATTGTTTTGCCATAAGCTTGCAGAAGGCTTCTGTACTGTAATTGGGGGTTTTCAAGTGGCGCTGTCTGGCAAGTGGGAAAATATTAAGGTAATGATCTACGGTAGCAGTTTCTTCACAGTCGCAGAATTCAGTGATATTGACTCCGCATTTATTAAAATATTCGTAAAAGAGAGACTGCTCTATAATGAATTTTGTTAATTTCGGGAAAGTGATCTTTCGAAAGTCGTATACTTGTTTTATGAAATAGTATGAGCTGCGTCCCCCTTCTTCACATTCATCCTACACTGTTTGTCATTTGATTTGTGCATTGTGTTTCGGTTTTTTTTTCAAGTATGAGAGTGGCCAAAGTGCTGATTTTGGATAATAAATACTTCCTGATTGTTGCCTCCTTGGCTGATCTATCAGCATTTTCGTTTCCACCCACCTCAGAATGCGCTTTCACGCAGGATAGCGAGATGTTATGATGCTGATGTCTCCGTAAGTGAATATGCGTAACTATATGGTATATGTGCTGATGGATGAGTATGTACAATGACATGCTCTCTGTGTGAATGGTGATGTTCTGTACGCTTTGCTTAGTGATGTACTAGATAGTTCATGAAGTAGATTCTCCCTGTAACACAACATTATTATCGTTTAGTTCTTGCTTCCATAGAGATAAGGTTTCTTCTCCGTCATGAAGAACTAGTGTGTTATTGCTGGGACGTTATAATGGTGATATGTATGTTAACACAGTTCGCTTTATGTGCTGGGTGAACATCTAGTGACGTCTCTGGCATGATTGTTAGGTTAATGTCCCTAATCTCTAATCCCACTAATCCCTACTCCTGCTAATTACTTTTGCCAATCCACAAAATTATTGAAATGCACTGAAAAACTGAAAATAAAATTAATTATAAATTTAATATACACAAAAATTTTGCTAACTATAGCCAAAGTAAAATTTATAATTTTTATGTACACGTGAAAAAAAAATGCATTAAAATATTTCAATATAAATGAAATCAGTTCATCTTTTCCAAGCAACAACCAATTCTTAAACAATTCGTTTCGTTGCTAAACCAGGAAATAGAAGCATTTCAGATCACGTATGACTTGATGATTTAAATTTGATGTAATATAACAGCTTTTTCTTAATATCAATAAAAGAATTAATGTGGCAATAACATATCGTGTCACTCATAGTAACCTGAAACAAAAATGTTGCCAGCAGCAGCTAGTTTTTTTAAAATGCTAACATTAACGAAAAATGTTCGAGGTACAATGACATCACATGCAATCGCATGCTTTTTTCAACAACAGAATATGACATTATATAACAATAATATATTTAATGTTTGGCAATGCTAGTTTTATTTCATATTTCGTAAAGCATACAAATTTATTGACAAGCTCTATGATTTGAAAGTGATGAATGGCAACTCGGAAATATGAGTGCGAAATTTAGTGTTTTCAGAGTTTTTTATTAATATCTCGTCTGATTAAAATCGTACGAAGATGAGCGTAGTCGAAGTGGCTTCCCCACAAATTTTTGGAATCCGGAATAATACTATATTAATTTTTTGGCGCTGCTATCTTTATTTCATATTTTGTAAAACTTACAAATATTTTATTAACAAACTCTACGGTTTGAAAAGGAGCAGTGGCAAGACTTTTCGAAATAAAGCAGATTTGTACCTCCAGCGTGCGAGATTTTTGCCAGTAGGCAAAATGAGAGACAAAATTAGAGTTTTAATTAATATCCGTACGAAGATGAGAATGGTCGAAACTGCTTTCTTATTTTGCATGCAATTTAAAAGAAATAGCCAACAACAGTCTCCTAAAACCTTTTCAAATTTTGCTGACAGCACGCTTTATTACTCTAGTTGCCTCTTTGAATAAAAGCGAATTTAAATTTTGATTAATCGTTATGACGACTCCAACAGTTACCATCTTAACTTTAATGGAATTTAAATCTTACTAAATACCAAACCAAAATGTTTTCTAGAATTCGGTGCATTTCCACGATATTCCTCTTTAATTACACTCGATTTACTTCACTTCACTAATAGGTAGATTACTTGAATGCCAGAACGTATTTTCTGAATATAACGAATAGTAATGAATTATAACTAAATATTTTTTTTTATTTTTCATATACCTGTTAATGTTGATTTTACCGCAAAGTTAGAAAAAATAGTCTAATATTAATGTTTTAAATAAAAGTCCTTCGATTTTCAAGGCGCATTAACGTAGATCCTTCTTTTCCTTTTAGGAGTAAAATGCTTTTGCTCCTCATTGAATTCCCTTCCTAATTCAATTTTATATTTTACATAGTGCCTTTTTCTTTTCCATATAAATATATTATTTAAATTTGTCCGAATGCTCTCTCTTATTTATGTAGCCAATTTTGAATGTATTTTATGCTAAGGTAAAATTTATACATTCTTTAAAAATCGGCAAACTGACAGATATCAACAGTTTGTTGAGAAATATGCCATGAATGAATACTCATACAAAAATATGATAAAATTATTGAACACTGATAGTCAAGTAACACAGCTTCTGACAAGTTTTATTAAATCTTTTGAATATTATTATTCTTGTAATTTTCTTGAATGAATAAAACCAGTCCAAAAGAAAAACAAGAAATTTATTTGTTATACCACGTCTATATAATCATCAAATGCTAGAAATTCAGCATATATGCATACTCTGGAAAATTTTGTTAAAAATCTGCCCCCCCCCAAAAAAAAAACTTCAGCCACCTTGATGTAGTATAAATTCCTGAAAACCATAATCTCTGCGGTAGAAAAACAATAATTGCTGGCACTGAGAAAAGCAGTGTTAATGTTATTTGCTGAGAAGGCAAGTTCACAGAGGGAGTCAACAAAGGGCACAGTCTTAGCAGGTCGGAGGCTAATTTGAAGAAACATCATGCTCGGTTCCTAGTAGAAATTTTGAGAAATAAACTGCAGTTTCCGAGGAAGCTTCAGAAATAATAAATGTGGAAACATTTCTCCTGTTTTCAGTAACTTTATGCATGTGTTTAAGAAACATGTAGCAAACATTTATAATATTTACGTAATTTAAAATATTAGCAAAGTTTGCAATGAGTGGGAATTTAAAATGCCTCAAAATAAAATACTAAACGAATGTCAGTGAATATACTGACGCATTCTATGAATTTAAATTTAATTTTTATTACAGTTTAAGAAATTTTGCAGGCATCCCAAAACTAAATCAATAATTCAATTTCAGAAGTAAAATTCTGAGAAAATAATTTTCTAAGCAATATAATATGATTATAGTTTCCATGTAGAATCATGTTAAATACAACTCAGATTCTCAGCATACTTCATGAGAATTGAAACAAAATGTAAAAGCACTTGCTCAGGCTCAATATTGTTCTTTGAATGATATTTACATATATAAATTTAGATTCTCCTTTATAATACTATTTTCTCCCTCCTTTCCGCACGCCTTCGTGGTGTAACTGAAAGGAGGTGTAACCTGTACTCCGTGGTGTAACCTGTACTCGAAGAGCATTCGAGAGGACCGAAGTTCGAATCCTGGCGAGCATATTGCGGATTTCTTTGATTTTCATGCTTCGAAAAATTCTAAAAGGCTCTACAATTTAATTCAAAGATAAATTTAAGCCTTTAAACAGGAATATCATATTTTCTCAGTTATTTAATGCATTTTTTAATAATTTTGTTTTTCTTATGCCTAGCTGAATACAGCTGATTTGATAAAGATCCGGTTATTTTAATGCCATTATGTTTTTATCCGCCTAATTTCGTTATATTTCGTCTTTTCTTCAATAACTTTGAATTTCTAAGATTGTAAGGTTTTAGTTAAACTAACAAAGTTTTATTTTAATTTTACTTTTTCTATCCCTTCTCATTTCAACTTCACGTTAGAATAAGCGCGCGTTTCAGCTTTATGCTAATTTGAAGTGGAGCCAAGTTCTACTTAAGCAAGAGGTAGAAACCTTTCAGTGTATGAGCGCTTTTAGTCTCAGACCACGTCACTCTATTCAACGTTCGCCTGACTAACTAGTATTTAAATTCTAAGCCGTAGCACTTTTACGTGATTACTTATTAAAGTAATTTCAAGTGCGTCAGTATTAGTTAAATCTTGCTACGCACCATTTAGTTAGAGGCCAACCTCGCGTATAGCTCTGCGAGCAACGACTAGTTAAGTTCTATTTAGCTTTAGTTTAAATATTATTTAAATTGTTCATTTTAGACTCAAGTGTGGTCTTTACTTTCTGTATCCCTCCCGAGTTGGAAAGTGGTTGTAAATAATATTGATTTAATAAAAGAGGATTTTAAATCCCTTTCAAGTGCAGTTATTTGCCAACTTAATCACAGTATCTACCACCGAACATAGCTGCATTCAGCTCCCTGTTCCAGATCAGGACTTAAGGAGTTCACGCAGATGTTTGCCAAGTATATGCACCGAACACTCAGTCCTGACAAGATTTGGCATAATCCTCTAGAATTCCTGCGCAAAATTCAGACAATTTTGTTTCATTTGAATTTCTTTGCTTTTGTGATACTTTCGACACTATAGTTATAAAAGTGATTTATGTTGTTTGGAAAAAAACAGCCAAATGATTGGTCGAATACTGTCTTAAGAAATACTTCTTGCATAAATTTAAATATTTATTTTTATTTATGCAGAACTGTCGATATTATTAAACAACATGCATATTTAAAATATTTATTTACTAGCAAATATTTTGAGAGAACCAAATATAAGAAAATATTTTTTGCAAACAATTAAGAAGTCTTAAAATAAACAATTAATTAATGAAAAACAATTAATTAATATCGCGTGTCACATAATTTAATCAATTATGTTTGATGAAAATTTTTCTGAAACTTTAAAATGGGGAAAGTAGTCTTCCTGCACGCTTCTAGCAAAAGCAGTGTTTAACACTTAGCAGATAAACCCAATACTTAAACTTTCTAATAAGCTAACAATAATAAACTAATGAAGCCCGGCATTAGGAGGAAATAAATTCTAGCTAAAACACCAATGAAAATGAGTTTTGGTGTGAAATTAAGTCGCGTTATCATGAAGTACTCATTCGGCAATTAGTAATACTGGTGCTCATATTAGACACTAAATTTAAAGCCTCTGAAATCTAATATGATATGGAAATAGTATAACAGGGCTTAAATAGTACTGGAAGGAAAATAAAATCATTGCCAGTCAGAGAAATAATTATGGACCAATTGTTTGCAAAAGTTTTCTATTTGTCAAAAATCTTCAAACAGATAAAATTTCTGTCTTTTGTTTTACTTTTATCTGGTTTCATCTATTATCATTAAATTAATTTATTATCTGTGATACTATATTCTTCCTCTTGGTAAATTAAGTACTGACACTTGAAAGCAATATATGTTGTAGGTTCCGTACCAACTGAATTACTAAAATAAATGGCATAGTTAGTTCTTAAATAATTAAAGCTTTTTTTTATTGAGCTATGTAAACATTTCCCGCATAACATCATTTCGCCTTCTTCTTTTTTAAAATTTAGCCTCGCCGTATTGAAAAACTCATTTTAAACATGTGATTTTATATTTCATGCCTTCAGATTCAACCAGTCCGTTTCTTAATTTAGGCTAACTACAAATGCTTAGCTTTAAAACGTTTTTACAAGGGATGCACTAAAAATTACATAAAAAGATCAGATTGAAAATTTCTTTTCCTTATTAATGTTTTTAATATTTCCGATTTTTTAAGCATTTTGTACATATTTTTAAACTTTGAAGGTAAATTGATGTTTTTAGACTGCAATTTTTATATACTAATTGTATCTACTTGTCGCTCATAGTTTTGTTTTTTTATATCATCTGTACTGACAACATTTCGCAGTGCTTCGGCATTTAAAATTTTTGACATTATACCCGGAGTAAACAAGTATAAGATTGGTAAATTTGGAACTGAAAAATCTTCCACCATTTGATCCTGTTTAAAACATACAGTAAAATGTTGAGTGGGTAGACTGATAACAGGCATTATGTATTGCTATTTTATCACTTTCATCCTGATGTTTCGTAAGGATATGTAGCTATGTTCAAAACCTAAACGAAACTTAACATGAAAAATAAAACTTTGTATTAGAGTTTCATTTTAAAAATATCTGAACCCATCTTTCCATCTAACAAAATCAAATAAAAAAGTTATTTTAAAGGTTAAAGTACACAATTGTTTCAGAAATATTAAAAAGGGCCCCTCTTTCGAAGAAATTTTATAGGAGATTCGAAGAGCTGAAGTTTAGAAGTGTTGTAATTCAGACTGATAGCTTTTGTCAAAGAAAAGATTATTTTAACTGAAAAGAAAAAAAAAACTTTCTTATATTACGCTGAGCTATTTGATTTAAATTTAAGCATGCATTTCATAGTAAAACCTTTTTTCACGAAAAGCTTTATTATTCCCAAGTAAGCTAAAGTTTGCATAGCTGATGCTCAGAATTCTTATGATAATGTGATATATGATATTGAATCTTGATTGCTCCGCTAAAATTCTAATAAAATGATGCAAGTTTTCCCTTCGAAGAAAATTTTACGCTTAAAAATATGTAATTTCTTCAAACATTTGCATGTTGCTTGGATGAAATGTAGCTTTATGCAATAATTGCAGTATCAGAAATTTTCGAAGATTCATTTTGGGAATGCTTATTATGACGGAGGTAAAGAAATGAGTGCTTCAGCTCAAGAACACAATAAAAATATCTTTCTTCCTGCTTTTTTAATTCACATTTTTTACTTCTTTGTACATTAGTAATACTGTTATTATACTAATTAGTTTACATTTTACTACTTTTCTTTGCAGTGTAATCTCGAAATATTTCAGATTATCATATTTCGATGGAATAATCAATTTTGACTTTTCGCGGATCCGTTTAGACGAAGTTTTGCGTAACGTCTGTAACTACGGGAAAAAAAACTCTTTTTCGAAGCGAATTGTAAAATGGACTTAAAATTGATTCAAAAGTGATTGTTTCAAGACTTCTGTACGTACGTAAATACGTATGGATGTGTCTTACATAACTAAAAAACGATTAGCCGTAGAACGTTGGAATTTTGTGTACATAACTGTTATAACATCTAGTAGTGTACCTCTCTCTTTTATTAAAATCGACGGTACCAGACACACAAACACACACACACACATATATATATATACATGTATATATACTCGCCTTAAAAGTTTTTACCTGGCCTTTAATTCGCTAATTTGTCGTAGTCATTTACTTCCAATTACAGAAATGTTTTAAATAACGAAACTATTCATGTTTTTTTAGTTTCAAATTTAAAAAAAAAATTTTTTCTATTAATATTGAAACCTAACTTTTAATGAGGTCTCCGGTTCCTATATTTAAATTTGGAAAAATTTGATAGTCCCTATAAATATCCTTGTATTGTAAAAATATAAAAATACAAGAGGTTTGACTCCCTATGACAAAAGATTCACCGATATGTTTAATTTCAAAACTTTCAATTCTTTTAGTCATTTTATATTTGCCTCTAGGGATCGGTTAATTAAGTTAGAATAATTGGAAGAAATAAGTTTAAATGAAGTGCAAAAAAAAAGATGTGTACAATTTAATAGACCGTACAAGGAAGTCGTGCAGATGTTTTCTAAAATAATAAAAAGAAGTTACTTGCTTAAATTTTAAATTTGCTCAGTTTTTTATTCTGAACTCAAATTTCTTAGTCGGTTTACCGCTGTACAATTGATTTTTATTGCTTAATAAATGTTAAATTTCCTTTCGCAATAAAAGAATTTTATACTTTATGATATTTTCATGCTTTACAAAGAAAATTCTCTTTGAAATTTGTATTATATTTAGTAATTATTATCAGCTTTATTTTATTTAGGATGCAAATAACAAGCAATCTGGTGGCCATCCGAACAAGTGCATGGTGAGACAAAGCCGGCAGGGGCCCTCCAACCCTCCTTCTCCTACTACCATCCTCTTGAAGACTTTCGGCTTGTCATGTATTTTGAATATCCCCTTGCCTGACAGACACTCTACCATTATAGGGATTGCACTGACAAGGCTCAGTATATCTTAATATGTAACAATCTATAAGCTATGTTTTTTGAAATATGGATTAATTCAAGTGGGCTCAATCTTAAACTGCATGAGGTAACACTTTTTGGGGTCAAAATGTACTAAGCGGAAAGCAGGCAGTAGCTTTTTCTTTCACAGTGTTTACATTTTCATATCAAAGTGTCTCAAAGCATTACTTCTTGCCAGATAAAAACTTTGGCATTCATAATCACTAAATAGAACGAATAAGCGAATAAAAGGTAAATCCCCTTTTAAAAATGTATGTTATATTATTATTATCAGGTCCCTTCTTTACTTGCAAAATGACTTGAAACCACCAAAAAAAACGACTTTATTAAAAAGAACGCATTTGGAAAGGTTGATTAAGATTGCAAACTATATGAAACATGAATTACAGTTTTATACATTATAAGGTATTTCTCCCGCCTTCTTAGCATGCCTTCGTGGTGTACTGGTCAGCACATTCGGAGCGTATATGAGAGGTCCGAGGTTCGAGTCACGGCGAGGATATTGCACATTTTCATGTCTCCTGCCTCGAAAAATCCTAATGTCTCTACAATGGGGCCCTAACTATAAGAAGGTGGTAGTTGATAATTCTCTACCACCAGGATTTGGCGATTGAGTTCCCTAATTTCCATTCGCGCTTTAAAAGGGGGGAGGTATATAAGGTATTTCTCCCGCTTTGTTAGCAAGCTTCCGTGGTATAATGGACAGCACACTCGGCGCGTATTTGAGAGGTTCAAGTCTCGCCGAGGGCATTGCACATTTTCATGTATCCTGCCTCAAAATAGCCTAATATCTCTATAATATACAGATGGTTTGTTGTGCATTTACGTTTTTTTATATATCTATTTCATGTACCTATTGGAATTAAATATGGTAAATAGGCACTCAAATAGAAAAAGGCAATCATAGTTAGTAATTTATATCGTGCGCACGTAATACAAGCGAAGAAAATGCGATTCAGTCATACGATGCAAAATCATAAATAAATTTAAGATATTTTATTTCAGAGTAGGAATAATTTTATGCATTGTTGCACTTAAGATATTTAGTTCCAAAAGAGCTGAGTCTAATTTGTTTTACAAAAAGTTCTATAATTCTTTTCGATCTACATACAATTATGCAGAATCTAATTATTAAATTGATGGATAAATAAAGACTCCAGAAAAGTCTATTTAATAATAATACTCTTAAATATCGAATTCAATAAAACGTATATACACTGGTGTGCAAAAATTAAGGACGAAGTCGAAAAATTAGCATATCAGCTGAACGAAGAGGCAGAGCGGACAGAAAGACTAGTCAGGAGATTAAGCAAGGTAATGTACGGTAGCACATGCGCAGATATGCAGGTAGACGTAATGGGGGAGTGTCTGAGTAGTATAAAGCATGTTGTCGGTGTAAGATCAGTATTTCTGGCAAAGAGATTGCACGCCGTATAGCAGTTAAAATCACACCGAGTTGCTGCCTCAGCGAGAAATGGCGAATAATCAATCTGTTAGACGACATCTGGATGCTTTTACCCGAGGTCGAATCATTGGGAAGTTGGAGGAAGGCCGTAGTGTGACAAGTGTGGCTGCAGAGTTCGGAATTGCTCACAGCATCGTTTCACGACTTTGGAGACAATTTCAAACTACAGGAACAGCTATCCAGGGGTTTAGTAGTGGTCGTCCACGAGGAACCACACCCGCAGATGACCGGTATATTGCCTTACAGGCCAGAAGAAACAGGCGGCAGACAGCGGGAGAAATCGCTAGACACACGACACAGGCGACTGGACGACCGATATCGCGTTTTACCGTGGCCAGAAGACTGCACGGTGGTGGTCTGTTTGCACGACGCCCTGTACGGTGTGTACCTCTAACGCCTGCCCATCGGAGAAGGCGTTCTCTGTGGTGCCGGGAACACCGGAATTGGAGAGACAATGAATGGGGACGAGTACTCTTTACAGATGAGAGCAGATTTAGTCTGAGTTGCGATTCTAGACACATACACATCTGGACAGAGCGGGGAACACGCAATAACCCCTTCAACATCATCAAAAGGGACTGTTTTGGAGGTCGCGGAGTTCTCGTTCGAGCAGACATAATGCTTGGTAGCCGGACCGACCTTCATATCTCCCAAGGAGGTTCGTCACCTGGGACTGCTATTGTAACGAGGTTCTTCTTCCTTACATGCGTCTTTTCACAAGGGCTATGGGTCCTCAGTTCCTCTTCATGGACGACAACGCTCCACCTCATCGCACAGTTACTGTCAAAGAGCTGTTGGAGAGTGAAGATATTGAACACATGGATTGGTCGGCAAGGTCTCTGGATCTAAATCCCGTCAAGCATGTACGGAACTTACTAGGGAGACCCGTGGCAGTACGTAAATTATCACCAGTAACGATTCCGAAACTGCGATTGGTGCTACAAGAAGAACGAGCAGCAGTGTCTCAACAGCTCCTTAACAACCACATATCCAGCATGCACAAATGATGTGAAACCTGCCTAGCAGTCAGGGGAGATCATATCCCCTATTAAAGACCGGATGTTTCTTGCTGGACACCCATCACAGGGATGTTTCGGCCTTCAGTCGCATTGCGCTCCATGCTACTTTTTCAATAAAGCTTCTTTTTATCCCTCTGATTTCTCTTTTAGTAAGTGTTGCTCACATTACTCATGTCCTTACGTATTGGGAATCTTACGGTATTAAATGTGTTGATTTGGAAAGCTTTTGTACAAAGTTATATTAAAAAAACCGTCTCGTCCTTAATTTTTGCACACCAGTGTATTTTTCTCTAATTTAAAACAGCTGTGGAAATATACATTACAATAAAATTTGCAATGAGTCAATTTGCCTTTAAATGTCTTCCAAGAATATTTCATTCCTTTAACACTATATCTCTCGTGACCTTTGTCACAATCGTCAAAACAAACGAACCTTTCTCTGATGGCTACAAATTTCGCGAGCCAATGTTTCGAACTTCACTGCAGAACACATCATGCGCGAGAATTCTTTGTCTTCGAACAGACCGACCTATATCAGATCGCTTTCGGCAGGAGTAATATTTATTTTAAATCTGCGCCAATCAAGCGTAGAATTTTTTCCTAGTTGTAAATTTTAAATTAACATTTTTCTCTTTCAATTAGACTTTAAAATCATATAAGATCTTATTTAATTTTAAAGGAACTGTTTTTCTCGAGTATTATTATTTTACATAATCATTAATTAATTATTTAACTTCAAAACTTCGCAAATCTCGGTAAATTCTGCCACCATATCTAGTTTAGTTCTGTTTCTATTATCTTGCTCCCCACTCCTTACAGACTGGAAGTTAAAAGTCACCCTAAAACCTTAAGAACCAACGTGAATAAATCTATACAAACTAGGCTTGATTGCAACTTGCAAAAAACCTTCTGCACACGATGATAATAATGCAAAACTAGATTAGCACTTTAAAAGGATAGTTCAAGAGTTCAAGGAGTGATGGATGGGAGAACAAAAAGCGCTATTTTCATAATACTACATTTGGGGTAAAACATTACGGACGATATATACGTGAAAATAATTGCTGCTGGAATATTTTATTTTTCTTTCTCTCTCGATGTATATATATATATATATATATCAATTAAATCTCTTCGGATTACAAAATCTCTCTCTATAAACATATATCTTTGTATGTGTGTATGTAATATTCCTCTCTCTCTCTCTCTTTATATATATACATATATATATACAATATATATATACACA